>JAUMTS010031020.1:0-11249 GCA_032273385.1 Ophiopholis aculeata | reverse complement strand
CCAATATGGCAGCGCCCAGGTAATCGCTAGACGAATATTTATATTAGCATTGTTTAATTACATCTTTCGGACTGTTAATGTACCTCATTGGAAGAAAATGTGTTTCTATTTAAAGAAACAAATTAAATATTTAAACAGTGGTCATTTTGTTTTAACGTGAGCATCTGAATGTGTGTGATTTTGTAGCTTTGGACCGTAGCCATATATGCTTCAGGATTACATTTTACCGAAATAGATACAATCCTGCCCTAGGTCGCTTCCTGTTTTCAATCTTCTATGTTACAAAGGTGTAAAATAAATCAACGTGCAAATGTAAATACTCAGAAAAGAAAAATGAGTTTTAGCACTTGGACTGAATCGTCCCACTGTATTTCATTACAACACCACCTGAGCTTTGGAAATGGATTGGTTGATTATATCATTGTAAGTAAAATTATATGCATAACTTATAAACTACACATGTATATATATACGAATCCAAGTCATAATTCTGTTGAAGTGTTGAAGAAATAATATGATACAGGAAATGTGATAGTTTTGGTTATCAACACTATAAACCTATAACATGTAGTCCCAAGTGTAACAATCAAACCCCTAATTGATATTTCGTGATTGTGAATATACACCTAATTTGTAGCAGTGACATTTGTTAAATGTACCTCGTGATATTTTGATGAAGACCCAAAACAGTTAATTAAAGGCCGGTTTTAAATGAGTGTACTTAATATGAGTTCCCAGTCAACTACTGTCACGAATACTAAATCAATTTAAATCAAAATGTCACGAAGCAGATTTCCCAGTTGCCCAAGATAGAATGGTACCCTCACCTACTTCTCAATCGTTAACTGTTTAATCTATCCCACACGGCATTTTGTGGGTCTGCCGGTCTGTATATTCTCATTTTTGTTTAAACTTACACTAAACTAATATACATTTTTGTGCAAAAACCTAAAATGGCACATGTATACATATTTTACTCAATTCGTTTTCGGACTTAGTGGTGATAGTTTGAAGGAGCACTACCCTTTAAAAGTGTATCGCATGATCGGTAATTCTTTATTGGGGGTTACCCCCATCATTCATGTCCCCAAGACTGCCCATACATGTGCTCAGTGAATGATGTGCTTATTATATTTCTATTATATACAGTGGAACCTAGTTAATACAAACTCTGTTAACACAAAAACTAGATAACATAGAGTGATTTTCAATAAACAAATTATGTTTATCTTTTGTTGCATGTTGGGTTGGTGGTAATTGATGGGTTCCACGAGCACACTAGATTTGAATGACACATGATTTGAACCCATCAGCTACCAGGGTCCAATAAAAGACCTGTCATATTCCAACATGCAACAGAAAGTGCTTGAATTGACCAGTATGCAGTCAAACATCTGCCCTATAGTTCTATGTCATTTCAATTAAGTGTATTTGATGCTTTTCTTGAATATGGCTGTCAATTTAGAAAAAGTCAGATACTTATGGGTTCAATAACTCTGGCACAGTTTGTTTATTATACTTACTGCTGATGCCTTCCATAGCATTTTCAATGTCCTTGACATTATCACTGCCACTGCGACAAAGTACTATTGTAAGCATATTATGGTCCTCAGCACTAACCCACTGTTTGAGTCTCAAGTCAACACCCTTGGCTGCCATGTGAGCCTTCATTCGCTCCTGTAAGATCTCATCACAGTCGAGGAAGTTGCCCAGAGCTCGAATCAAACAAGTTACTGTAGATAAAATAAGGGAATGTAAGATGTATTAAGGTAATTTATCAGAGGTCTAATAATGTTATTCTTAAACAATATTGAGATAGCCTACCATCGATTATTGCTACAAATCACCATTGACTTTAAATCGGTGATACATTGTACATTCCAGGATAACCAAATAGGGTTCAAACAAAAAGTCTGATGCTTTTGTTATATTAAATCAGAGGTGGAGGTATCAGAAGTAAATTTGAGGTAAGAAAAATGTTTTTGTACGTTTACAGTTCAGAATAGTGTGTAAAATATTGAGTGAAATAATTCAGAAACATTTGACGTATAATACTATTATAGGTAGGCCTACTTTTTGTACAATGAACATGCTTTAAACATAATATTAAATATTCTGGAAAATGCAAGATCTATACGATTTAAAGTAATGTATGCATGATATTTTGCAATACTCTCAACTGTTGTTGAAACATGGCATATTTGAAACAATGCATGTTTTTTAAAACAAACAGTTTGTTATCAATAGTTATTCACTTATTTAGATAAACTGATAGTAATGGAGGACCTTGCTTATTAAATATTGAACTATTGCCACATCAAATGATTCAGATTATAAAATATGAACGCATACTTTATCAATATGAAATGGCTCTATCTCATCATGAATTAAAAACAATTCTGTAATTCAAGTAAAGACCTGCCTTTAAAAAAACCATAGCATGCTTAGGCCAATATTAAAGTTGTTTGTTTACCCGTGTAGATAACTATTTTTAAGTAGGTCGGTCGGTCGGGTTTTATTTAAAAGGTAAATGGCAAACACTGCTCACAAGTAAATCAAGTTCTCAAAAGAATAAAAACAAGTTAATTTTGATGTCAAAATGCATCTGTGTACATCAATTACAAAACCACTGAAATGTTAGATTCAAACTGCTAAAACATCATCTTTTTCCACATTCCAGAATGCAAAAAATTGAAAAAGAAATAAAAAAACCTGATCAGGAATTTTTAAATAGGGTTGGTATAGATTTTTCTAAACACAAATTTATATAAATCAGGGTTGGTCGGATGTGGGCAAACAAACAACTTTTTTTTGCCTTATGATGCTATCAATTAAAATCATCGGCCCGATTTGTTGACACCATGCATGTATACATTTGTGGTATTGGTATGTAAATAATAGAAATTAATATTTCACAACCCTAAACGTTTTTATGATGAGCTGTTTTTCATTTTTGTCTCCTGTAGTGCAATGTGACAAATCTTTGCAGTCATATTGTTTGACGTGAACTTGTATATTATCCGGTTACAACACGGTTCACTGAAAAGCACCCATACATGTAGCTTATTATTTATTTGGTTGATTCATGCAAAGAATTAACCTTGTTTGGTTAATTCTCACAGTGGTTAATTCTTCATGAATGTTAACACTTTGGAAAACTGTCGCAACCGTGACCTCAAAATTAGTTAACACCGTTGATAACATTTCTGTGGGCAAAATGTTATGAGTAGAAATGGAATTCGGAATGAATTGATTATTTGTTCATTGATCCTTGAACTTGTCAATATTTACTTTAATCAATTAAAATTGAATAATTAATGGTCAAATTAAGATAAGACACGTATTAGTCTCATTATGTAAACTAAAGAATTACTGTAGTGTAGACAGTGACACGCTATGATAACAATATTTGAATCAATGACCCCATTCCTTTCATTTTGTTGTTAGTAAGTAACATACATTTAAAAAGCCTAAAGTATTTAAAGCACAACAAAAAAAGACCATTTCTTTTGCAATTCCATTTCTAGTTAACTTATTTTGTATTATTTTTGAACAATGAGTTTGAATCAATCTTAAAATGCGCTAGTTGCTTAGAAGAAAAATGTGAATAAATATCCCTTTCTGACAACAAAGTAAAATATAAGGTCTAACTATTGTGTACATACGGACCTAAAATTACAATTTAACGCAACAATAACAATTTGACGAACCTGTTACAAGACTAGTACCACTTGTTCCTGCGCCCACATCATTGCCATCTACAAGAGCAGGTCTTGGAGTGATGGAAGTTGTAGATGGTGGCGGAGAAGGGTCTTCCCCAGACTGGTCTTGAACTGAGGAATCTGTTGTAGTCCCATTCCCTAATCTGGATGCTATAAGATCCGTGCCTTCCTCCTCTTCCTCACTCTGACTACTATGGTATCCATTAGTTAACCCATTTGTTAAACTTGTACCATTAACTTTCTGTCCATTTGTTTTTAGACTTTTCTTCCCTTTGGTGGACTCTTTACTAACTACATTGTCTTTCGCTTTTCTTAACTTTTCATTTTCAGTTCTGAGTTGAGCAAGTTCTTCTTCTAATGATTCTACTGTCTTATGGTTTGAACTGATGTCTCCATTTGTTAGTCCGTTTATTTGTTGGTGTTTTTGCAGTTCCCCTTTGAGTTCACTATTTTCTTTCTTCAGTTGGTCCACCTGGAGACGAAGTAGTCTAAGGGCGCCGTTCTCTCTTCGTAAGACATCAATAAGATGCCTTTGTAAGGTTATTAAGGAGTGTGTGTCTAAACGTGCGTTTTCAGCAATCTGAAAAGTGTTAAAAGAAAAATGGAATTGTGAGGAAGTGTTATACTTTTAATGACAGTGATAATAATTACGCAATAATTACAGTTTTAAAAACTATGATATGATTGTGAATATATAATTGTTCATAAATATGTATGTGATATGCTATTGAGGTAGGTTGTTGAACATCCACCTTTAAATAACCGTTTCTAGTTAGTGTGAACATTAAGGACACTATTTTGTTCATGGTAGACATTCTGTTTTCTCCATTTTGTTTCCATATTTTCTGACATATTATTATGATTGGACACCGCATTGAATTGAAAACGTCTCTTTCAATAAGTACTAAATACCTCACTCATTAATATGTTCACTAAGTTACAGCTGGTTTACTTTATTCCATATACAATTAATGTATTCTAACTTAAACAAAGTATGTTTGTTGACTCAAGGATGATACTAACACTCGTGCTATTTAATTAGTTACGTTACTAACTTACTAATTAAAGTCTAATTAAAGTATACCAGGCGAAAGTTACCTAACATTAGTAACAACACTGTGGTCTACTGTATATGGTATTAAACATGCAGCTTTGCGTGGATTCCCAATGCGAGTGTTGTTGTTTTTTTCTTTCAGGAATACATTCATATAGGTCATGGGGTAACTTCTTAGAGGATTGAATTACTTTCCATGGTCCTACTTATTGACATTCCAGTGTAAACTATGTACACACACACATAATAGCACCTTATTTAACCACTATTTTGGCTGAGAAACTTAGCATACCTTGAACGTGGGAAGGTTAACCTAGTGTTGAAATTGTATAGTGTGTGTCTTTTTACACCCATGAACTATAATATAAAGAAGCACTGAATTGCGACGAACTTCAAGTTTATTTTATTATAGCAAGAGTGCACCTGGTACAGTGGCAGTGATTAATACTTATTTCCAATTTTCCAAGATCATAATTATTATTAATAATTTATATGATTCTCATTGGTAAAGGTCATTAAAGGATACTCATATAAATTATGCGATGAATAATACCTTTTGTTTGTGTCGTGATTGATTATTTTATAATATTTGTTTTGTTTGAAACAACAAAATCTATGCGTGTCAGTTCGCCAGTGTCTCCTAATAAAAAAAAATTAAAAAACTTAGATTGTTTTCAATTTTGTACAATAATTTGATAATTGTTATGATATTTTACAAAGAGAAGCCAGTGTGATTGTATAAATTGTGAGTGTGTGTGTGGTGCAGGTGGTAAATGGGATTGGGGGCTGTGATATGTGTGATTTACTTCTAGGCCTAATTGTGTACAAGTATTACATCATATTTTTAATATTGAACCCTGTTTATTCATGGTACATTTGTAAACTAGTAGTAAATACAGAACTAAACATACCTTTCACCTAACTTTGTTTACCCATACCGAGGTACTCAAATAGACCCTAGATATCATATCATGCATGATAAAACAAGTTGGAGATTTTTTATATGGCTAGATCGTAGATTACTTTAGTATCTGGTTTGAGAATCTATACCAGGATTAACCATGGTAAATCCATGGCTAAGTTAAATTATTCTTTGCCAAACAATTGATACAGTTCAAGCATGTAGTTATTATTTAGGAGAGGCAAATATAAAGTTGTTCATGTGGCACCAATATTCCATAAGTTCAATATTTCTACCACAATTAATATTAACACAAAGACAAAGAACGTGCACAATTAATATTAACACAAAGACAAAGAACGTGATACTATTCAACTGAAGCATTACAAAAATAAAATCATAAGGAAATAGGAATAATCTTTGTATCGTTCCTTTATTTAATACATGTACATGTGTATGAAACAGCTGTAAATTCGTACATTTAATATCATACTGATCTCAAGCTCTCTTAAACATAAACATAACCATGCAATATTTTATTAAATAGGTAAATAACTTTACAACCTATGTGGAAATTGGAATGTACTGTATGTTGAACCATGAACTTCATGGTTGAACGAACTTGAGTCACTTGGTATTTGAACCAAGTAGTCATGATCATGAGTGGATGAGTACATGTTTTACAACATGTCCCTTTTAAGTCAATCTGTTGAATGTTGAAGGTTCAACGCCACATTTAAAGTTCATTTTGCCAGTGGCTTTATTCATAATTATGGTCTATAAGTTACAAATAAACTACACACTATATCAACATGATTGGTACCCATCACCTTCTAGGGTCCAATAAAAAACACCATTGGCAACGTCCAACCAAAGGTGTAAAGGTCGATATAAACTGCAGAGAAAGCATACCCTATATTTCTATTTCATTTAATTCACCTGTATTCACCTGTAGACGTGTAGGCTTAGGTAGATTTGATGCTTTTGTTGTAAATAGCTGTCAACTTACGAAACATCTCATTATCCTGATGGGTACAAAACTACTAATTATTTTGATAGTATTAAACTAACTTAACTATCTACCAATTGATGCAACAGCAGTAGTATAACGGTAGCATATATTGGTCATTCACCGGCAATTTGAGTACAATGTAAGTTTACTTTAGATAATCTTGTAACCTTATTGAGGGATTAATAATATATTTGCACACGGGTTAAAGTACAAATACAAGTTCACGTGGCTTTCAATTCCCTTACATCATGTTAATGTTCAAAAAACAAACAGCCAACTGAAAATAAAAAAACCTTCCTTGAATTTAAAAGATGAGCTTTAATGCTTTAAAGACACGTTTAAAATAGCTGACCTATTTAATGCGGCATAATGCGTTCCTCCGAGAGTAATGTTAATGCATTTATCATTAACTGACGTAAACATCAACCACTTTTTGTTTTCGTCTGATAATTCTTTCACAAGCTAGGGGTTAAACGTATCTAATGTTACTTAAGTTAGCTTTGTAACTCACGTAGTTGCTCCGGGGAACAATAGGCTTGCTTACTTGTACGCCTTGTAAGTTGTATCTTTTAAATACCTGAAGCAGTGTTAATTGCTAGAGTACATTATATCATGTTCCTAATAAGGTTTAGGAAAGAGCTTAAGTCACTAGTTTGTTTATGTCTTGATGTAGTTATACATCCCAAACTCTTAAGTAAAATGAAAAATAAATTAATGTAACTAATTATTACAATAAAATAACCGTACGGTTACCGTATCTGTTTTCAAATCATATTAATCTTAGGAACGGGCAATAGTTATTCTAGTTACTCCTATGAAGGTATGTTTTGTCATGTTTTTAAACACTTTGGGTATATATTTATAGTTAAATGTAATGAGTGAGGTCCTTACAAAACAGTTATGTCAAGCAATGTAGCAGGATCAAGTTCAAATATTTTATGTCTCTTCCTTACTGGTTGAGCACTTTACTACCATTTTTATGATTTCAACGCAATTTGGATTATATTCATAGTTAGACTGCTGGTTGTTAAATTTAGCGGTGACCGGTAGCCGCATGGTCGTATATACCACAAACAAAGTAATTGGGGGCAATATTCATTTTCTTATGTAGTTTGGTTTCAGCTGCTGACATCTGTCAACAAAATATATTAACACACACATAAAATTCATCAATTTCTGCTATATAATAACTTGATAAACAAACAAAAACTTGACAAACAAATAACGTTGGAGATTGTGGTGATGGTGACGTTGATAATAATAATGATCAGTAAATAGATTCATCAGGTTTTTAGTTAAATCATGATAACATAATTATGAGTGACAAAACCAGGTTTTTACTGACAGTAATTAATATTTCGTCTCTCTACGTCGGGAGACTTCTTCTGAATGATCATCTGATCCACTTTGCCGGAAAATCGATCCATGACGGAGTCTCTTTCCCAGCAGTTGGTTTATTGATGAGTGGATCATATACGTGATTGAGTAAGAAGGTGCCCTTCTCCCGATTAGTGTTTTGGCTCTCCTCCTCCTAATATCTATAGCTTCTCTAACTTCACGCGCTCTTTTGTTAATATGTTCCTTTCCTATGATGTTGGCATCCTCTCAATTGAAAATATGATTTTCTCTCGCGACATGGTCTGATATTGCCGATTTTGTTTGCTCAATTTCCGAGGCTCTACGCTCAGATCTAGTGAAGTGTTTAACACTAGCCTTTCTAACTTCTGCTTGGTGTTCTGAGAGACGGATACAGAACAACCGGAAGGTTTCACCAACGTAAATGTGGTCGCATTTTTTGCACCCAATCTCGTAAATGCAATTGATACATTGGCGAGTGTCTCTTTTGTCTTTCGGGTGTACGAGAAGTTTCCGGAGAGTGCTCTGAGGTTTCATGGCTGTTTGGACTGTGTTTTTTGTATTGTTTTTGTAACAATATTGTATACATAGGCAACTTTGTACTTATACATGTGTATGTATAAAATGTAAATTGCACAATTTGGACACTGGATAATGAATATACAAAATTTTAAAATAACAGAGCTGTGGGAAATACACCTAATACAATAAAATTAGTCTAACGTACTACGAATGTCTCTATTTTTTCATCGTTTTCAACTGATGACTTCAATATGTGAGGGAAATGTGCTACTGTAACAACTTCAAGCCCATTCGGTTTGCATTAAGTATGTGTTGCCTTTATTTTCAAAACGTCTCGTACTATTAATTTCATGATGTTAAATAAAGGTTGTTTGACGAGTTTTCACAAAAACAGAGATCAAAACTACACATCTGCGTAATGATAGCTGTATTTAGAAGCATGACATTGTCTTTTATCCAGAAATAAATACAGAAATATGGCTTATACCGTAAACAAATGTGACTTATTAGTTTTGCAAATTTGAACAACATACACAATATATTTAAAAAAACGTAAATAATAGTTTCATATGCACATGAAAGTGGCGGCATATGAATTATATGACTTATAAGTTCCTAGGTTGCATAAAGTAGTGCTCAGGCGGCACTTAGTTGTGCTTGGCTGCCTGAAAAGTAGAAGATTCAGACACAATGGCATGACCAATAAGAGGGGGGGGGAGGGAAAGGCAATAACTATCAGTTACGATACGCACTTGTAGTTCCCTGTCGTTTCTGTCGGCAATGAATTATTAAACGCGGGGGAAATTATTCGTGTCTTTCAACATTGTGCAGATGATTAGTTCACATCACAAGCGGACAATTAACTTTCAGATATACTCGAAATACAATGTCAATTTTAGCCTTACTTAACATCCGTCAAGGCAAGACCAAAATGACCTTCCTATTCTTCTGTGTAAGTATGTATTTTATCCAACCTTTCTATTAATCTGTGTAAGTTTGTATTGTATCCAACCTTTCTATTCATCTGTGTAAGTTTGTATTTTGTCCAACCTTGTTATTCCTCTGTGTAAGTTTGTATGTTATCCAACATATAGTGTACGACTATATTGAGTCATGTCATTCATCTGTTTCATTCTTGACGGTATTCATCAGGATATATAATCAAGTATGAAATAAAGGTCTTATTTTTAGAAATAAAAGTTACAAATGTCTCACTTTTTGATCTACTATGTTTCAATTGCTATCTTCATCATCACATATGATATGATTGAAGGATGCATCAAGATGAAGTGTTTCTAGAAGTACTCTGGTTGGCATGGTTGTATACGTGAAAGAGATCGTAAGCGGTTCCCCATCGTTATTAATGGCCTCTCCTCCGGTATACACCTGGAATATATGTCGCTTTTATAGTCGAGGATTTTGGAGTCCTCCCAGTCTATGACAAGGCTGGTAGCAGCAACATGGGCATCATTTACTGGTCCCATAGAAAAATAAACCCACCTTACATTAACAAAAAATGTCGCTTGTCCACGTCTAATTATTTAGTGTGGAAATCATTTTTCTTTTCTTCAGATATAAAGATATGTAGACCTATATTTAACACTGGATGATTCGTGGGTTAATTCCAGCAGTGTATTTTAGTCTGGTCAATTATACTTTAGACTTTATTTGGCAGAGTTGTGTGATGTATTCATAATTGTGTTTTTTATAAAGAAAATACATTATTTGTTGGCGCAATTGACCACAAATCGTGTTTGGTAAATATTAATAACATTGGAAGAGTAACTCAAACAGATATTTGCTTTAATCCAATTTCAGCTGTTTTCTGTCGGAAACATGTCGATAGTACTTAGGATGGCGCATGGGTTTAGGTTATTGTAACATAACGGGTAAGAAAGGTACCTGGTAATTACATACACAAAAAAAACTGTTTGAAAATGCCTTAGTAATGCCAACCGAGTTTTTGTTTTACTGAAAGCACAAAATAGCCGACAATAACGAAACATAAGAAAAGATAATCATGTTTCAAATCATGATTAACAAGTACTGATAGTGATTGTTCGACAGATGATATTGTTAGTCATTAATGCTCCTGTTTTTTTGCAGTGATTGTATAAATTTAAGTATAAATGCAAACAAATGGAAATAAACAAAACAGCTGCCCTAGAATTAACAATTAAGGCTTCTTATAGTTTATTAATTAGCTTTCTATTAATGATTTTACATACCGTTGACCTATGTCACATTATTTTCTCTAAGGCTGAATTGAAAGCAATGGATTTATCATTAACTAACGTGAAAAAAACCTTTTCTTATTCGTCTGAAATAAACCCATGAAACATTTAAATGCTTGCAGGTGACAAATATGTAATATTAAGTCAGCTTTGCAACTCAAAACGGTCCTCCCGGGAACTAAATGGAATTGCTTTCTTGGGTATCCTTTCAATAACTTGAGGCAGTTCTTATGGTTAGAATATGTGATGTTTCTGATAAGTGTTGGTAAAGAGATTGAGAGGAAATGCAGCAGTTGTTTAGTTTTGTTTTGAGGTAGTCCTATTATTTCGGTGCTATAGGTAAATTTAAGGTAGAAGGGGAGGGATTGGACCCCCAAAATTCAAATTTATCAAGAAAATGAGTTTTTTACATATTAAATAGGCTTTATATGTATACTTTAAATAAATA
>JAUMTS010030909.1:0-11250 GCA_032273385.1 Ophiopholis aculeata | reverse complement strand
GTGTTGTTTTACATGCGTTCCTATTTAATAAATTAATTACGTACATAAAGAAGTACACATGTATTCTTGCCATTGTTCTACACACACACACACCCCTGTCTGACTTTACATGAATAGTTGAGGCTCATGTACTTTTTGATGGTTTAGTTAGTGAAATATAATCATTTTATGCCATTATTTGAGACATCGGGATAGAATGTACGTCTTCGACATGCCGTATTCAGAAGGGGAATGTTCTCATAGCACTGTACGCATTTCGTACATATCAGCGAAAAGTACGTCTGTACATAAAAAGTGATAAGAAAATATAAAGTCTTGTTACCTGTTCCAACCGCGTGGTATACAAGTTATGTTAAAATGACATGTTTAATAACCTACCTCTGATGGATGACGACTTGATCTAGTAGCTTTACACGCGGAAAATTTATTAACTAGTTCATACCATGTATTTTAGTAGTTAAGAATTCTGCTTAAAATCTAAATAATTAAAAGATCTTAAAGTGCTAAAAAAAGATTTTTTTATAAAGAAGGGTTTTAAAGCTGTTAATCTACATTTCATGCCAAACTGCAACTAAAGTACTGCAACCAACCCTATAGATGGCAATATATGCGTTCTATGTTTTTAAGAAACCAAACATGTCAAAATAAGACAATAATCAGAGATATGAAGTTCTCCGTGGATATTGAATAGGGCATAATAATGTCGGCATTAAAACATATAGGTGATGTTTTAAATGAGAGCTACTTACAGTTTCCTAAAATTTAAAGGCATTTTAAGCAATAAAATGTCCAAAGCTTTGTCACTGTATGTGCTTATCTAAAAACATCACACTAGGTTGTTCAAACACACTCGAGCCTATGTTTTTTGAGATTCCTCACTTAAATACACTTCCACGAATCTGCCCTACTTTAGGCATTTTCGCACTTTACACTACCCTTTGCAATTTTTACACTACCAAATATAATGCATTGTGTACACTTTGGCCGCCATCAGCTTTCAACATCAGATTTGTAAAATACTATCATATTCAAAAACAAATAATTGTATAACTTAACAAAACATGCTGGTAACAAAATATATACTCATATTACTAAAAGTGTGAGAGAGTTCTTCGATTTTCACATTTACAGTACGTACAGTGATTACTAAAAGTTGAACAATACAGCGTTTTGTCACTTCCGGTAATGAGGTTTTCACAGCTTTACCACTGTATGTGTAATTTGAGACACTGTGAAAACACCCTCAGGTTTTCAAAGTACACATGATTTTGAGGCTAAACAAATAATAATGTGCTAAAGTCATTATTATTCCCTTTTCACAATTTATTGTCAAAACATTGCCTTTTTGGATGCAAGAAAAAATCACCTATGTTAATAGTTACAGTGGTGACATATCCTACTCCTTTGATACAATTTACAACTAATTCGTGTTATTCAATTATACATAATGCATCTTGTAAACAACACTTAGTACTTAAGTTTTAAATACTCTGTGTATTTTTAAATATTGTATTTTGATGTTTTATGTGATCCCTGGGCCTCATGGAAGAACAGAGGCTACTTGTCAAAAAATCTCGTATTTGGTTCATTTTTCCAACTATGGGCATAAATGTATCAAATTGATGCCATAATCAGATTCCTTGTTAAATGACCTTTCCAGAAATGTATACTTTTATGCAGTTTTAATAAATATTTTCAGACAGGGTCAGGGTTGACACTTCCCTTAAAAGGAATTTAATATATTGATGGATGGAAATGTGTAATTGTATAGATCTATACACATGGGTCAAAGTCAGACAGGCACATTCATGCAAAATATTGGCAAAGAACAAAGGTGCATGATTAAACTTTTTCACCAAAAGTTAAATAAAATGATGCAATAGATTATAGATACAATCACCTAGGTACAGTACCATCAAATGGAGTTGAATGAATTCCATATGGTTGACCTGAATTTTCTTACATACAGTTTCAATTGAAATTGAAAATTTAAAGTGTACAATTTTTTGTATTAATTATAGATTAGTCCTTGATCATAATCTTTGCACACCACTATACAGTTTCACATTTATTCTCCTTTATTTTTGTTCATGATTATTCTCTTTTTTCCTAACAGGTATTTTAGTATCCTGGGTGTACCTAAGATTCTATCAAAGACAGAGTGGAGGCAAGGAGAAAGGTGACATGTCCGATTCTTTCACATTTGCCAGTTTCTTCCCAGAGGTTGTCAGACCTCCCATTGCAATTTTAGCTAATACAGGTAAGTGATGAAAAAGAAAATTCATATTAATCACTGTGCTTTTTTTTATCAACTAGTTGTTTCTTTAATTAAATGAAGGATGAAGAATAATTAAGTGAAAACTTTTTCTTAACATATGTGTACATCCATGGCAAAAGGGTGCACATGTCTGCACCTACATTTAACTCATGTCAGTGTAACCCCAATTTATTCAATTAATATTTCAGAACCTTGCTGTGTTGTACACACGTAACAGAATTTAAGGACTATCAAATTGATCTATGCCTTCCCTCAGTCCAAATTTATTTAACACGTGTGGTGAGGATGTACCTTGATCATTGGTTTGGAGTGGTTATGGGCTTTTCCCTAAGTATCTGTACACAGGAAATAGGCAGGAATCCTCTGTGCAAACATCTTTTGTTAAAAGACTGGGTGAATTATGGGTGGACAGTGCTCAATCAATTGTTTACACACATACAAAGGAGTGTGGAATCCTGCCTCTTTCCTCAAGGGATGGGATCAATTGTTTCCTTACAGGAAGGAGTAGAGAATCCTGCCTCTTTCTTTCGGAGGAGCGATTCCTCTTATCTTACTGACTCATTACTGCCTCCATTATGTCCAAGCAATGTAGGTACTGAGTCCTAACTAAAATGTAACCCAGATTATTTCTTTTCTACTTGGACACTATGTTAAATTATTGTAAGGAAACATCTTTGATATAAATTGTAATATGTATACTTCAAATACTCAATTTAAATTGTGTTGTCATTCTATCTGTTTCAGTACATAGTTTTCTTGTGAGGATCAAAGTGTGCAAGAAGCAGGTGCGAAAGTATGATGTTGGAGCACCCTCACCCATTACAATAACGTTACCAGGCACAGATCCTGCTGATGCTGAAAGACGAAGGTAAGAATACCTGGTTTGTTTGAATGGCCAACTGCAGTTGATTTTATGTAACATTGGTACAAAAACGATTTTATTGAAACAATTAATCTATAAGAAGAAATTAATCGAAACTTTTCTACCACACAACATAATTATGACAATCGGTGAACAAATAAGGCACTGGCGCTCTACCAACCCAGCTGTTGATACGACGGATAAGAGTGAATGATTTTAAATCAATAGGTCTTCAGTTCTAAGTTAACTTCTAGTAAGGACATATTGGTTAAAACCAAGTGAAGAAATGTTGGTTTAAAATCATCCGCTCTTCTCAGACTTATCAATAGCTCAGTCGGTGTTCCCTGGTTCAAATCCTGGATTGTTTCACTGATTGTCATTTATGTTGCCTGGTACTAAAGTTTCAACTAATTTCTTCTTATAACATTTACCAACACGTTTGAACTTACTTTAAAAAATATCCAGTCATATTTTATTTGCAATTGAAGTGCTCAGCTATCAAACTGTATGGAACTGTTGGTAAACTGTAATGGCTGCCATGTGCATTGTTCTGCAATTCTGGAGTTAATTTATAAAGATTGCCATTCTTACTAATCTTTGACTGGTTTCTTGATTCATTGCATGTTGAACTAAATGTAGATCAACTTTGCTTCATCACATCTTTAATGCAGGTTTATGTATGTTTACCATCTTATTCAATTTCCATTAAAAAGAATACTTGTTTTGCTTTTTTCCTCAATCTTTTGGGCAACCGTGGTAATGGCAGGAGGTGCCAGTAAGTTTTCACATCATTTCAACTTTTTTCTTTGTGACTGCAATCTTTCATTTTTGGCAATTTACTTAAACCAAACTCTACTTTCTAAGTTTGTTGAATTTGCCTTCCAAGAAGCGCATACATAATAGATCAACAAGAGGTATAGAATTGTCATTGAGGCGTATAGCATTAAAAGCTTTTTACATTCAAAGAAATTAAATGCATATTTTTAAGACTACTTGAGTATGTAGAGGTTACGGTGTGTTTTGAACTTTTTAGAGAAAATGTCATACAAGTACTTCTTTCTGTAGGTGTAACCCTGACAAGCTAGTAATGTGTGTTATAAGCAATCTCAATTAATCAAATGTATAAAAAACTGTTTTCTTAGAATTTAGAATTCTTGACTTTAATTAAGAACTGATATTCAAGCCTGCATGGACGCATAGTATCACTGAATACATCACAAGTTGATCTTTCTGTCTCTCGAAATTAAGTTACTAGTCTTTCTTTAAAACTGGTGATGGTTTCATGTTTTGCATTACATTTGGTGGGACTTTCTTTCTTTATCTGCATCTGCGTAGACCTTTACACATGCCATTGTTGAAAAACCATTAGAAACAGATCTGAATTTATTTGAAAAAGATAAATTAATAGAGGTTAGCCTTTAAACTGCACATTCACTAAGCATGTGTGCATGTATGCTCTCACTTGTGATAACAGCAAGAGTAAATTAACAACAATGGCACAGTTATTACAATAATGTAACAGCTGTAAACTCTGTGCTATGAATTGGATTGCTTTGTGAACTGAATTTCATTATGTATTGAACTTTATTATTATGAATCTGCACACCCATTTTTAAACAAATCTTGTACTTGTTGTTTGTTTTCAGACAAATAGCACTGAAAGCTCTAAACGAGAGATTAAGTAAAGTAGAGGAGCAGACAGCGTGGCCTAGCATGGAGGATCAACCATCATCCCCCGATGTTGAGCGCTCTCTATTGTCTCCTGGATCGCAGGATGGGGATGTAACCCAAGGAACTGATAGACTAGAGGTGCTAGATGAAAGTGACATGAGCTTACAAGAGTCTACGTGATACATGGACTTGTAACTAGGTGTAAATATTTGGTGTATAAATTGTATGGTCAGACTTGGTATATGTCTATTTGGCCTTGCTAGTAAAGTGGTACTGGTACAATATCAATAGAGTCGATTCATGTTTTGGCCATTTTGGTTTGAAACCATAGTTGGGTGAATGTGCGTAGTTTGAATCTGATAAACACACTCCTACAGTTGAGCATAACCACCCAAGCCTAGTCTATAATGCCAGAATGGTCGAACATGAATAGAGTCTATTAAGATTGGCCGTTACTGTAAGAACAGTTCAGCCAGGTGCATCACTTGATCTGCGTGAGCTGTGTAGGAGACCAATTGTATCATATTTCCAACTCTTCAATAGGGTAGAGGCTAAACTATCATTGTATCAACAAATTAATTATGGTATGTGATACATATTTAACCAAAAATACACAACTTTGTTCTATCAAGATAACAGACAATAGTGTCATGTAATCAAAAGATCAGAATTCATCACCTTTTGGGAGTTGAGAGGCTCAAACTTGTAATAATTTTATTTATATTACTTTCATGTGACCCATGTCTGACTGGTGGTGCACACATGCCCAGGGATGGTTTAGGGTGCTGAAGCTCCAGATTTTCTGGAAAATGTTTTTTTAAAATAGCCACACATGTTGTTAACCCCTACCAGTGGGTCAGGGAGCTCATGGGCATGCTAGTATTGATTGCGCAATAAGTCTCACTTGAGCAAAGGCTACTATAATGTGTTGTTCTGTTTGTTCTACTGTCTGAATCTTTTCTTTTTTATACTAAGTGAGTGATATGACCTACTTTTTTATCACAATATTTGATGTGATGTTATTATTGAGCATATATGCCTGAGCTGCACCCTAACACTTTGTGTTGACCATTTTACAACACAAGTAGGCAGATACATCACATCTTAACTCATGGTGAGAAGCAGTTTAGTAGCATAATGCTCATTGTCCTTTAATTGGTTGCAACTTGTCACACTTGAAGTGACTGAGTGACATGTGATTTACTGGGATATCTAATTTATGCTGCCAAGTAAAAGGATTGGATGGTCACTTTAGTTTAATTTGTAATATAATATTCATTGTACTGTGAAGCGTAAATCAAATGAGTTGTGAACATTCTTGCACTGATTTTATACATTTGGTCGGTTAACTAGTGGTTGCTGTGAATATGGAAGGATATATTAATATATTATCCTATAGAGTGGGTTAATGTGTGTTGGTTACAGCAGCATAAATTTAAAAAAACAAGCTTATTGAAGTCATAGTAAATCAATGTTATCATGGACTTCTAGGTATTGCTTTAATAGGGAACAAGGTCCAAGGAATAGTTTAAATGTAGACAAAAAAATAGTGTACTGTGTGTTTAAGTAAAATTCCAAGTATCTCACCTAACCCAAGTGTGATGAAAGTGAATGTGACAGATTTATTTTTTGTTTAAATATCATTCTCTGCAAAATCATGTGATAGATAATGCTACTTATTTATGAAGAATGAAGAAGTCAAACAAGAGATGTAACATTTCAGGATTGTCCTAAATTCAGATTTTATCATCGGCTGTATCTTGTTCAAAACTGCTAAAACTTTTCTGTTCAGGCTTTTCAGGTTTTTGAACGGGCATAAGGGGCGTCACTGAATTAAATCGGTGGGTGCCTTCAAACACAATGTTGTGCATGCCTCAAAACTTTGCATTAAAGGACTCTCTAAAAAAACAGACAAAAAAACAAAACACTACAGTACCTGGGTTTAGACGATTTAAATACAAACTGTTGAACCGTTGGAACCAGGAACAAAATAGTTTTAAAAAGGATGATTTAATTTGACTCGTGCACATTCTTGTTTTTGCTTGACTTTATCGAGTGCTGTAATTGTTAAACTATTAACAATTGCAAATAAAAAGTATACATTTTTGGAAAGGAAGTACTTTGTCAAAAAATCAGAATTTGTCATTTAGTTTTGACCATTAATCCATATTTTTGTGAGAAAACCAAAAGTCTCTTACACGTTCAACCAATTTGTGTATGTTATTACTCAAAATTGTTGATTTTAAGCTTGTCGCAAAATTTGGTTCAAAAGGTGTTTTTTTTTTGCTCAAAAAAAAATCAGCATATTTTTTTAGTCCAAATTTATATCAAAAATGGATTTTCTGACTTTCCTTTCCAAAAATGTTTAAATCACTCAGTAAATGCAAAATAAGATTTCCATAAGCCCCAAAAATTTCTGTGAATAAACAAAGAACTTAGATTACAAACTATATTGTTGCCAAATAATAATTTCAATTGTAATTATTATTTGCTTGTTTTCATGATGTTTTTATTATTATTTTATTTTATTTGTACAGCTTTAAACAGTAAGCACTACAGTCTACAGACTTTTCTATATCTTATTGATAATTATTATCTAATAAATGCATGCCCTCATTTTCTTCAACCAAAATGTTTTAAAAATACAGAAATTTCTGTTTTATATCTGGTAAATTTGCAAAGATAGGCGATACTAGAAAAAGGACATTACAAACCTCAAAGTGAACCTGAAGTCATTGATTCCAAGCTCATAGTTTGTTGTTTCGGTGTCATTTTTAAGCTTAACTAAACGCTTCCCCTTGGAAAAATGAAATGCCCCCAGGGTGTTTATTAGAGAATATACGGTAATTGAGAATTTCAACTTGAGACTGAGGAAAAATCCTGATGAGTAAAATATTTTTGTGAGAGCACTAAGTATCTTTGATTTTATTTTGTAAATTGATGAGTAAAATATTTTTGTGAGAGCACTAAGTATCTTTGATTTTATTTTGTAAATTTTCGAGCACTTAAGGGATTCTAAGTTTAGAAGTTGCTGCTTCTATTAATGTATAACACTGTACATGTTGTGTTTATAAGTTGTGTGTTTTTCTATATACGAAGTATTCGTTTTTATGCATGAATAATATTGCTACTTTGTTACTTTTGACTGGTAGCTTCCCTGGGGTAACTTCACATGTGAAACTTTATAAATACTAAATGCCTAGAGTTACTGCTTTCTGCAATGGTCAATGTGGCGTACCTTTTTACTTCTGTTCCATTCATAGTGCAGTGGACTAAGTACTATAATGGCAAATACAGCCGCTACATACAAATTATGTGTTACAGACTTTGATGCTAATAATGATGCTTTGGTATGACGCCAGCAATCTGCGTCTATCTAATGGCGCGTCCACTTTGTTCCAACAAAGTGAACCTCAGTATTATAGTGAACATGGACATTATTTTGAAATTTTGAGAATTGTGATTTTAAAGCTGGCACTAAAAGCTATAAACACAGTTGTGCTTGGTAAACAGTGTGCAAATAGCTGTATAATTGAGTGCCTCACACTGTAAGAATAGCACATGGCAAGCTTATGACGGATATGCGGGGAGGTACAAGACTTGTGTTGATTGCTTCAACTACGGCTGTGCAAACTGTGTTCTGCAATAAACCCTTGGACTCCCCACTAAGTCTATTATATGTGGGATATGATCCCAATGATTTAGAGAGTCTTCTTGTGGTATATTTGATTAGCGCCATCATTTAAGCTTACGCGCGTTCAGTTGTTTATGTAGCTAGTCTCCCCCGGTAATTGAGCTGCCTTTACCTATAACCCTTGACCTGAATAAACAATGTGTTGCTGAACAAATATGGCTGAATTGACATCGTAAGTTATTGTCTCCGTATAGTAATAAGGAAATCCCACAGTAACAAGTTCGTTCCAGGAACTCTAGTTATGGTTATAATAAAGCCAAACCACGCAAGCGTAAATATAAAACTTCTATATACGCTGTGGCCAAGTGGGGGAACTTGAATTGGCATTGTTTGTGTATCCCGGGTGCGACCTTCTTTGGTTATTTATTTATGGTTACTTATTCACAATAAATGTGCCGTATGCCTTTTTATTGTGAAACACTTGATTGTGAAAGATTAGTGTTTTAAATATGTGACATTTGTTTTTATCACCACCATAAACTTGAGGTCCTGAAGATCATCACTATTTTGAATTTATTTGGACTTTTATATTTTGCACTCTTTTAGGCCAAAAATGTCACTACGCAATTTCCTAATTTAGCAACTTTAGTAAAATGTTATGTACATGTATTACAGTTTACACTCTTACAGCCTCAGATATTAAATTTTGGCAAAGATGTGTGGTTTTGTGTTAAATTATTGGTTGGTATGAAAACCTAACCAACAATAACTGTATTTGAATTTGGTAGAAATACCAAATCATATCCATATCCATTGTGTGTAAAGATTATTACATTAAAATGTAAGTTATTCAAATGTAAACAATGTCTCACAGTGATGTCTTCTTACAGTGTTCATTATGTTGATATAATAGCCTTTTCCCCAGCTTCAACATTCATCTGGCATGTGGGTTACCTTCATGCATGTCTCGGGGAACTGGGACAGGTCTCATGACTTGATACCCAATCATTTCAATCAACCTCTGAAAGTGACCTAAATCATGCTTTGTTTCAAAACCAATTCTACCATGACCGAGGCAACAGTATTTGGGAAATAAATTACCAAAGTTGCACAATTTAGATGCCAGGTCCCTGGGGGTACTCAGATTTACATGGGGTGAATGTCCAGCAAGATATTTTGACTACACAGCCAGATTCTTTGGAGTTGAGCATGTGGTAGGTCCTGAGCGTGTACCCCCAGTGTCACTACAAAGTACCTACAAGCATTTTTCCATAGGAATTTTGAGCTAGGAACTGCGTAAGTACTCTGATCCCTTGTGAACTCTAGAGTACACATGCAGTTGTGTCACAGGCTCCTTTTTAGGACCCTACCACATACACAACCGAAGAGTTCGGGCAGCCGGTTAGGAACCTGACAGCGGATGAATCTTGCTGTGTATACCTGTTAGCCAAACCTGAGAAGTCACAATTTGCAACCCAAATCCAAGCCAATTTTTTGAACAACCAGCTTTGTTCTTGCCAAACAAACACATGGCTTTTAGGTCGTCCGATACAATCGAAAAAGACCTTATGGCAGCCTGATTCGTGTGGGGGTGTGTCTGTCAAACATTTAGTATACACCTTTTGGTTGACACTTTTCAGTCTAACATAATTGGTCATAGATCTATATTTTTTATTGCATTTTCATGGGACTTGGGCACATTGGTCCTTGGGTAGGGGCACACATGTTACCCCTTTTCGAGTGGGGTCAAAGGTAATCTAGGGGTCATTAGAGGTCAATGACTTCCGGTGGTCAGAATTATAAGATTGGATTTTTTTTTCCAAATATTTTTTTTCTTTAAATTTTGTTTTTCAAATATTTTTTCGTTTCAATTTTTTTTTCACATATTTTTTTTCACATATTTTTATTATTCACATATTTTATTTTATTTTCTTTTTTTTTCAAAATTTTTTTTTCAATCTTTTTTTTTTCCAATTTTTTTTCTTCAAATATTTTTTTCCCAATTAATTTTTTTATGGGTTACTGAGCCATTGGCTCCCAATCGCGCAAGTCGGGAACCGCAAAAATAATCGGACGACCTATATGGGACCGCTGTCCCTATTTTTAGACAAACTTTGGTGCCTCGTGAGTTTTACCAGTGTTTACCCTCCATGTTGATTGGTCTAGTTATGTGCCAATAAAGGGATTACCCTAACATGCACCCAAATAGTACACCCTTGTTATACAAGGCGGTTCGCGAACCACTCGTCTCGCCTACGTTGGCTATTCTAGGGGACCATGATTGTGAAAATGTAGCAGTTTACCCCTTCAGGAAACCCTTGATGACTTTAAATCAATTTTAGGGATTAACCGAAACCATTAATACTAAAAGGATATTGCATGATTCCGCTAGTAATGATTCACACATTTTGATCAAGATATCGTGGTGACCTTAAAATGACCTCGGTTGACCTCCCCTTCAAATTTCAAGATTTGTCTCCAAAATTACCCTTGACCTTGAATGACCTTAACCCTGATCCCCTAATAACACTCAGGGGATTGAGGGCTACACGTGGTGCAAGTTTGTTTATAACAGGTGCTGGGGTTTTTGAGATATTGTGGTGACCTTGGATTGACCTCTTATGACCTTGGCTGACCTCCCCACCAAATTTCAAGATTTGACCCCAAAATGACCTTTGACCTTGGTTGACCTTGACCCCGAGCCCCCCTCCCTCTATAACACTCGGGAGGTCAAGGGCTACACGTGGTGCAAGTTTGGTTATGACAGGTGCTGGGGTTTTGGAGATATCGTGGTGACCTTAAAAT
>JAUMTS010030798.1:0-11255 GCA_032273385.1 Ophiopholis aculeata | reverse complement strand
GTGCTGCTTGCACTTAGAGAAAATGCAGAAGAGAGGAAGAAACACATAGATGTAAGTAGAAATATTGTAAAACCTTAGTTAGTGTGAACGTTATGTCAACATTTTTATGGCCTCACTTTGTTTTTCTCTAGCTTTCATAGTGACATAATACACATGCAAGGAAGGGGATAATTAGTATTAGGTAAGTCATTTCTAATGTCAAGGTCATGTTCAAGGTCAAGTTTATTGTCAGGTAAAATAAATTTCAAGGTCAAGATTATTTTTCTGCCCAAGTGACTTTCATTTTTCAAGGACTTGATCATTTTCAATAATATCTTGCAAGTTCAACATTACACTGTGGCAAATACAGTCAAATTTGTGTTTAAAGCTTTGAGGTCATCACAAGGTCATTAATTACTAATTTATGTGAGCATTCAAGTTGGACAAGGTCACTTGTTCACATTTCTATTTGCTAGTTTTATATTGTTCAAATAATTGCATAATACATGAACTATACTACAATTTATTCTGAGAATTTGAAAATGGTAATTTGTTTTGTTTGTATGTTTTGTTTGGTTTTGTAGCTGTGCTATAATTGTGCTTGAGAAATCTGAATTATGAAGGGCATATACTGTATAGCGGGATATTTTTGCTGGGTTAAGTTTTCTTGATTTCACTCATTCTGGACAATTTAGCGGGTTTTAAATTCGCGTTTTCAAATCCCGGTTTCAAATACTGGCCCATTAAGTTCTATGGGTAACAAATATTTTCGCGGGGTTTAAAATTTGTGGTTGCCTGGTCGACCGTGAAAAGCGCAAAAATTTTACCCCCGCGAAAATTTCCCGCTATACAGTAATCAGATTTTCACAAATAAGGGGGTAACATTTTTTGTGGGGGTTGGGGGGCACCCGGTGGTTGGCTTAGGCAACTATCTGTATGCTCCATTTTATTTGATGGAAGTGGCTGCATATGGGTTTCTGATTGCTGGAACACTCACTATGCCGTCGAGTGACTTCGTTTAAATTGATATATGATTACGTTGTGTACAAACGGTATCAAAACATTTGAACTCAACAGTGTTTAGGGACCAAGGAACTCATCATTTAACAGAAAGTGAACTTTAAATTACCAGTTTTTGAAGTTGAATACCAACAAAAAATTCCTGTGTCATTTTTATTTTTAAATGGAAGTGACACCGATCTAACATTACTTTTATCATGCATTATTTTTGTTCTTTGCAGGATTTAGTTGATGGCTTATCTGAAGCACAGGCCAAGGATTTGCTAAAATCCCTAGCAAGAGAACAACCAGGCATTGTCCTCAACATCATGGACATGTATGAAGCGCCAGCACCAGCAGGTCCTGTACGCCCAGCTCCCCCACACCATCAACCACATTGGTGCACATGTGGGAATTGTCGGCTGATGCATTCTGCCATTGAGGAGGTGTGCTGTCGTCAGCAGCCCGACAATTGTTTGTCAAGGACACCTGTAAGTTTATTGATTATTCTTCTGTTCATATTCCTTGTACTTTCAAGATTTATTGTCAAACTGTTCCTAAATTGTGTAAATTTGGTCATTTGCACAACATTCTGGTCATATTTTACATGAACGAACAGTTTCATCACATGATAATTGTGGTATTTGTACTCATTAATTCTAAGGGACCGTTCATTATTTTACAAGGCGGGGAGAGGGCTGGGTAAATTCTGAAGTTGACTTCATAAAGTTACATAATCCCCCTAGCGGCAATATCTAAAATCACACAACCCCCCTACTGCCATTATAAAAATTACATAGCCCCCCCCCACCCCCCTGATCTGACATGAACAGCCATAAAACTTAAAATGGGCAAGCAAAATGCAGTTTTGTTTCTGGTAATTCACTATAGGATCAACACAAAGAAGGGTTGTGGGTCAATCAGTGAAAAATGACCTTGGTCACAACCCCCTTCTATGTGTAACCTTGAAATGAGCCCAAATGACCATGCGCACATTCTGCATCAAATGTTGAGATTCAACCTTGAAATGACCTTGGACATTGAATGACCTTAACTACCCCCCCACCCCACATCACTTGTGGGTATATGGTGCAGGGCTACTGTCTGAACTCTCAAGGTTCAACCAAGACATAAATGTGACATCAGTTCCTTGTACACCATTCTTTAATCACTCACTCAAATCTAATTTGCCTCTATGTGCTTTCTTTTTCCAGGAAATGCAGCACCTGTGCCTGGACCAACATGTCCTTCACCTGTCAATGCTGTACAGGGCAGATATTCTGGCCATTCGAAATATTGGCCAGAATAACGACAGGGAGAAGAATAAAAGCTTTCGGTACTCAGGCTATCGTCAGCACACCCTCTGGCAACATGGGCGACTGGGAATAGGTGTAAGAAGGGTCATTCCTAGCTGCTGTGTTTGGAAGATCCGGGACACCTACCCAGATCCTTCTGGCCAGTACGTCCCGTTTAGACCAGGACATGTACTTTAAAGCACTTTGTTGTTGTTGTTAGTTTTCATATACTGAAAAAAGGTTACTAACTAATAACCTAGGTGACCATCCACCACAAACTGGTTGTGAAGTAGCCAAGATTCATTTATAAATAAAGCTCAATAAACTATATTCAATGGGAAACAAGCTATTCAATTGGATAATTGATTTTTTCAGTGTTATTTACCAAGATATAAAAAGGAAATATACATCATTTTAAAACTTATTATTTTATGAAGATTTCATCTAAAACAAATCTAAAATTTGAATATTGCTACTTTATGATCAGTTTGTCGAGAATGGTCACACTTAGTCTAGCTAGCAAGTGTAGTCTGAGTAGTGAAAGCTCTGTTCTGTAAGCTCTCCTATAAACAAATTTAAAGTGTAAAGACACATAAATCATGTAAACTACAAAAATATTCATGATTTCCAAACACTTTATTATATCTGTTCAACCCTGTCCCTCCAACAGGGGGGGGGGACTTAGTAAGATATGTTAGTGCACACACGTCAAACAACTGTTTTTATAACGCTGTTATAAACTGAGAATGGATTGACAAATTAACAGAATATACCTAAATATTCAACCTTCATACAGTGCACATTTCATGAACAAATAATTACATGTATGTTGTTCATACAAATTATTTCACTTTCTATAATTTCACCATTTTAGATGCAATGTAAAATAACTATTTCTTGTAAAGTCACATTAAAAAGTGCACACTTTTCTCACAACATTCTCAAATGTTATTCAGGACATAGATATATTCTGTGACGGGATCCTGTGAAAGCAATGTACTGTAATACCAATCATATAGATAGATATTGACCCTCTTTTTCCAAATATTTAACACCTTAAAAATTAGTACATTACAAAGAGATAAACAAGAGCGAAAAATAGCGCTCAAAGGACTTCT
The DNA here is from genome assembly GCA_032273385.1 of Ophiopholis aculeata. Lineage (NCBI taxonomy): Eukaryota > Metazoa > Echinodermata > Ophiuroidea > Amphilepidida > Ophiactidae > Ophiopholis > Ophiopholis aculeata. The sequence continues at coordinate 7,864 of JAUMTS010030798.1, read as the reverse complement.
AACATGTTACTAAGGGAGTGTTCATAAATACTCTGGTGGGGAGGGGGGGTTGGAAACAATTAAGGGGAGTTGACATTTTTTTGAGTTCCAAAAAGGGGGTTAAAAAACAAAAAAAATAAAGCCATAATGAAGGGGGGAGGGTTAAAAAAAATTCAGTTTATTTTTGGAGTTTTTAAGGCGGATAAGTACAAAATTTGTGCGTGTTTGTGCACCATCTTTTCACCTTCAATGTGAACAATGTCTGTCCTCATATACTGTATGGAAGTTACAAACTCCATCAGTCCAAAAAGTGGTCTTTCGTTGACAAGTTGCCTAAAAAAAAGGATTTTGGGTAAGAGACTTTAAAACATGGGGCCTTCAAGTTGTGCGACAATGTGCAACTGATCTTTTATGCAAAATCATCTAAACCTTAACACAAATTTTATTCACAAATTGATCTGCTCTTTGTTTTAATCCAAAAACTTATGGTTTGGGGTAAAAAAAGGTGTTTTATGATATTTCATGCATGGGGGGGGGGGTAATTTTTTTTTACCATTGAAAAGGGGGGTCAAATAAATTTTAACAATCTTTAAGGGGATCGGAAAAAATTTGATGGTCGAGATTCCATTTTTTCCCACCCCTACCAAAGTATTTATGAACACTCCCTAAGTCTTATAGACTTTTCCAATGTGTAAGTAACTTAAGTTGCCATAAAAGTCTATGAATCCAAAAAATCAAGGTTGTATGATATATAGGAAAGATTGTAATGATAAAATGCAACTTTACTCATTCATGTAAATATGTTTTGGTCACGTCTTGTCTGCATAAAATTGCTGTAGCACCTTTACATGTTGATAAGCAGTTACAACCGTGGCAATTTGTTAACATGGAGCTGTACAGATCTCACAATTTAGTTGGTATAAACAGGAATTCATGTTATCAGATTATATTAAATGTAGAAAACAAGCTTGGGACTCAAGTTGAAAAAACACTTAGTGAATTTAGTGTTAACAAAGAGTGAATTTAGTGTTAACAAAGTTCATGTTTACGACCGTAGTATTTATGCACGTATTGTGTTAAAAACAATATGGTAACTGCACAAAGTTCTGTAGTATTTATGCATTGTGTTTAAACAAGTATGATTACTGGCACAATTAGTGACATTTAAGGGGTCTCCCACTACTTGTATGATTTTAACTGTAAATTACCGAATGCTAATTTTGCATTCTTTATTTTTGGAATGAACCTGCAGAAGATGTTCTTTGTATTTAACAAAATCATGAAGCAACCTTTTATGATGTATAGAAATATTCAGAAATATTGATAAAGTATCATATTTGGTAGGAATCATACAAGTAGTTGGAGAGCACTTAACATTTGTAACAGTTTCTGTGCACAATCTTACTCTTTCCTTGGTTTTGAACAATATATTAAACAGGTGATATTAAACAGGTGACTATGAAATTGTGTTTGAAATGCAATGTATAATCCGGTACCTAATGATCTGCTTTTCTGTGATCAGAAAATTAAAGACAAAATAAAGCAAAGAAAGTATGGACTATGTAGAATCCTTCATTGGCATTTAATGTAAGTAACTTGATGAAATATATTGACATTATGTTTAATGTAACCTAACCTGATAATAACAGGCATGGGAATGAGGAGCCTGAAGAATCATTTGAACCATGCAAACAAAAATGCCCAAAACGGGCTGAAAGACCATAAATTGTGGGCCTTAATTCAGGCATAAACTTAAAAATTCTCATGCCTATCACAATCAAGCAAACACGTTCAGTATCCAAGTTAGTGCTTCTGAAGCAAAAATGTCCAGCTTGAACTATCAGACTTGTAGCAATTACTCTACAATAATCTCACAAAAATAATTCGGAATTTGACAAATGTGGCTGTGTCTTTATTGCACTCAGTTGCAGTTCCCTCAAATGAAGTGTCTTTGAACATATGTGCACAGCTGCTCATTGTTGTTAATAAAAGACAGCTTTTTTGTTCAACCAAACCTTTGAATCTTTACATGCGAGATTCCTTTTTCTCGTAAATGGTTTTGGTTGGTGGTGGGACTTCAATTGTGAGTCTTGGCATTATATGCCTAGGGTCTGATGGTTCAAGCTGGACTTTCTGCTTCATCAGCTGAGGTTGGTTTATGCGTTGATCAACTGACAGTTCCATAAGTTCATCGATGAATCGGTATGTCTTTGATTCTTTCACAGCATAGGCATCCCATCGCTTACTTCGCTTGCCAAACTTTCTCTGTAACCTGTGTGTTTGAAAAATGAAAACAGACAAAGTCTCATTAGCCTCATTGTAGAACAAACTTGAGTGACACTATTTGCATGTTTTGAGTAACAAACCGATACAAAAATATTTCACAGTATACGATGCACAAACTAACTCTGCTATAAAATCATAGAAACTACACACCTTTTCAACATCGCAGACCATTGTATGAATCGTGTGGTATTGGATGATAATGACATTTGGTGAGGGGGAGGGTCTATATCCCCAGACAGTTAAGGAGTTTAGGGGCAAAAAATGCTAATTAACAGCTTCATTTGCATAATTTATGATTATGTTTATTTGAAAAAAGTTTTTTCTCAGGATTGGTAAGTCCAATGGTCGTGGCATTTGGTGGTTGGGAGGGCTATACCTTCCTCAGACAGGAAAAGAGTTTCATCACAAAATATGCTAATTAGGTACCTCATTTACATAATTTGTAGTAGGCTCTGTACCATCAACCTAGAGGGGAGATGCTAGAATGTGTGGACATGGGAAGTCCTACCTTGGTTCTCCTGGTAGTCCAATCCAGCTAACAAGCACCTTGCCTTGTATGCAGGCGGTCGGTAAGATATGCGTTTTGGCGCATACGCTAGAATCTTGTTGTTAAAGCTCTCAATGACACTTGTGTTCCTACAAAACAAAAGTGATAACATTTTCAAGTTATTAGTAATTTGAAAAAATAATTAGAAATTGCACAAAAATTCAAACAGTCTACATCATGCAGTAACATATAATTATGAACCATGATGTCATTCTTTCAGTTACTGCTTGTTGTTTGCTAGATTGGAGAAATAGAGTGTTGTTGATTTCACACCACAAACCTGTGTAATAACAAATGACTTGACGATTTTTTTAATCTTTATGGAATTTTAGAATTTCATTAGTACTATTGAGAACTTTAACTTAAATCAGGCTTCAAAGTAGTAGAAATAACTCAGAAGTTCCCCAATGACTATAGAATATACTCTTATCGAATCTTCCTCTTATCAATATAATAATTGTACATTTGTAGTCTGCAAGGTTAGCTGATCTTTCACTTTTTTGCAGGTAACATTGATTTTTTGTAATGTTATTGTTGACATTAAAAGATGAACTGTTTTCAAGCTGATTTTGAATATTTTGCTCTACTTGTTTTGTTTTTAATTATTTTAAAAATTAAGATTTTATTTTCTAATTGAACAAACAAATAGTTTTAACATTTTTGTTTTTGATAAATAAAATTATGGTCAATTTTTGCTACATATTGTTTTGAAAACCTGGTTAAAATGTGTTTCAAAAAATGATTGTTCAATTACTTTTGTTTTCATATTAAAATATAAAATATTACATTGCATGACCTAGGTTAAAGCATTGGTTATGTGGGCCATGCATTTTTGGTTACGAAACACATCTGTAAAACTTGGTAATGAAACAGAATCAAGTTGCATATTGTATATTACATTTTATACAATTTGATCTATTGTACTCACAGATATTTTTTAACCCACTGTTGTTTTGTTTTGGTTGAAATTTTTGAATTTTTAAAATATATTTATTTTATATATTCTTGCAATGGTACAAATATTTTCATTCGTTGGTACATGAAATAATAATAAAAAATAATATGCATTTATTCTGCGCCCTTATCCGCGTTAAAGATGTCCATGGCCCAGGCTGTTAGCATTACTCTATCATCAGGAAATCATCAGAACTATTTTCCCTTAAGCTAGGCAAGCAGCCAAGGTAAATTTAGGCACAACCCTATCCCCGCTAACATCTTTCGAAGCATTTTATATCTACGGATCCATTTTTAAGACAAAATAAGAAGATGAACACAGCATTTGTGTACATGCTAGGTGAGACCTCGCCTTGTGTATGTGCCTTTTACAAAAATGACAAATAGTGTTTACTGCTTTTGATGATCACGGCGTATGTTCCTTGTCCTGTACTTGGCACACACCTCTTACCTGAATTTGAGAAATTTTGATGCAGTTTTCAGAAACCTAGCATCCAGCACAATCTCCCTAATCTTCTCATGTGCCACTGAATCGGCTTCAATCCACGCCTTGTCCTCCCTCTCCGTGTCTATGGCCTCATGGTCACACTCAGTGTATCCTGATGGGTTCTCTTCTGTTACCCTCCCTGTCCAGCTGTGCTTGTTCACAACATGGTGTATAGTGCCACGCCACTTTTCCTGAATGATAAAAATAGAAAAATTAAAGAAAAACAATTGCTTTATGAACACCTTCCCATGCCTCCCTTGATACAATGGTTGGAGCTAATCAATGTAGATCAGAGATCTGTAGTAACATAAGTGACAAAGTTCCAGGTTAGACAAACACAACAGATCTAGGTGTAATGATTTCTTGATCAGTGGTCCAAGCCACAGATCAAGAGGAATGTATATGATAACTCATGATACTACATAAGAAAAGAAAAAACATAAGCACAAAAATCTTTTTTAACTCTAAAAATACATCAGTCAACACTTACCACAAAATCCTCATACTCTTCTGTGACTTTGACACAATACCAGAAGTGGTTGACGATGTCTCTTGTCCAAGGTAGAATTGGTTTTCCACCAGCTTCTAATGCCTTCTGGAATAACAAAGAGAACATTCAACTGTTATTTAAAAAAATTCAACCAGTAGAAATCAGAAATAAATTAACCAAATCAGTGCAAGAACTTTCACTAGGGCAAAGAAAAGTTTCCAAAACTCATTGATTAAGAGCAGGACAGATGCCATCTGGACAATGAGCAAGGAGAACAGCATGAATAAAGATGAGGGGGCAAATAAATTACATTACATCTATAATACACTTATTCAGAAATGGCAACCCAGCTATGACATCACATCATCATCCATCAAAAGGAATTGCCGGAAATCAGTGCTGTACATAGTAAACACGTTTTTAAGGTAGTAAGAGGAACTGAAATATATCTATGTGAGTACCATTTTGCTAAATGGATCTGATTTAAGATATTCATATTTTTAAGTAGAAATACAATTAAGGCTATTATGTCATTTGACAGATGAGACCTAGACCTCGTAGTTCCAGGTACAACATATGATGATCAAATTTTAGGTACCAGCACTTGACTTACTAATACTGCAGAGAAAACTAGTATTCAACTTTGATTGAGTACCCCATAATTGCAACAACATCAACAAAATACCAATGATGCATTGGTATTGCAATCAAATGTGTTTTAATGTGCAATCAAGTAAATAGCAAAAACCACTGGTCGTCAGTACTCCGAATAAAAAGCAACATTACTGAAATGTTAGAACAGTAATTATAAATTGATCGTCAGTACTTAAAATAAAATGCAACGTTACTGAATTGTTAAAACAGTACTTATAAATTTGAAACCTGTGAAATATTTACCTTTGCTATTCTTTTTCCCAGATTTTTAGCACCATGCCACACATCAAGCGAGTGGTGGATGTCTTCATATTCTTTTGCTGTGAAAATGGATAACATGAAACAAATATCAGAACTACTGATCACTTGTGCTCAGAGAGCACAAACCTTGCCGATGCTATTTTGACCTTTGCGACCCATGATTGACCTTTAATCATGTAATCTACGGGCCAGAGACTTTGGTAGAGGGTCCAAAGTTACTTCACCGATGAAATTCACATGTTATTGTTAATAGTCAAATTCAATTTCAATCAACTTTTATCCCTCTGATAAATCAATATGTATCATAAACAAGCTTCAAATACAAGTTCAAAGTTACACAGACAACTTGGCCAAATTCAGGAAACAGACCATGTAAGACTGAAGTGATGAAGGCAAGTATTTCCTTAAATTTCACAAACATGCTTAAGCAATGCTATTCCATGCATACGCTATGCACTCAACACACTGTGCACACAACAACTCAGCCCCCTGGCTGTATGATTTCTGAACTTTTTTCGATTGTCATTTAAAAAGGTGAATTGAACTGAAATAGTTTTGTATGTTTTATAGTACACTCCAACTCACCTATCATGGAACTAATTTGGGTGTGTGCATCCGTTGCCAACTCTACCACATTCACCCCTTTTGCCTTCATGTTGTCTAAGGTCTTCCTGCAGCCCTCCCTCTCCATGGTGACACTATTCAACCCTGTCTCCCGCTTATTAATGATTGTTATGTCCAGGATGTTTCTTGTGCAGTTGTCCATTGTGGTGTAAGTGCAATACTCTGCAGAAAAGCCTGGAGAATCCATTCGTCCGTCTCCTGCAATAAGATTTGGTAAATATTTGAGTTACAAAAAGCCTGTAATGTTTATAGTTAATGATTTCTGTTATGAATTCCTTTTCAATCTGGACAACGTTTTGTTTCAAGCTCTCCAGTTTTCCATGGTACCATATAGTGGGTTTTCTCCGATAACCAAACCTTGATTTCTGAAAAGGTTTATAACATACTGGGTACCATATATTGTTTTTCAGTACCATAAATATAATCGTACAGTTCCTTGATTATCCTTTTTTGCAACAAAACATACACATGGTATAAATATCATCTTCTTGTTCAGCATTTGGCATTTCATTCTTAAAATAACAATATTAATTACATACTTTTCTTTGCACTGATTTTTTATAGAAATTTGATATGGCCATCACATTTGTGTATGTTAAAACGAGAACAAAACAATTAACCCTTTATATGCTAGCATCACTGGTTTTAGCTTTGGTTATGTCACCCAACCATAATGTGAAAAATGTGGTATTCTGCTGAAGTTGTAACCCCTTTTTCTAATGATATAAACAAAATGAATAGTCCATGACATGCATGCGTGGAAATAAATATTACGAATGATGTAACTCTCCCAAATTTGAGCACTCTTTAAAATCATCAAAGTTTGGCCCCTATGAAAATTGAAAGATAATTTCAAATAAATACATACTTTTTTTATAGCAAAGTACCTTGATTACTTTGAAGTTTGAGTGAAAAGAATAACATAATGTGAATTAACGTTACTTTGTTGGACTGAATAAAACAAATGAAACTAGTGGTCATTTGTGCTCAGGGAGCCCTGATTACCTTTGATCATATGACCTACTGGCAGGGGATTTGGTAGAGGGTCCATGAGATTCACATGTTACTACTATGTACTAGTCAAATTCCATTTCAATCAACTTTTATCCCTCTGATAATATATACCATTTTCTAAATTTAAAAAAAATTCCAAAAGATTGCCAACAAAATTTCCAAGTTATATATTTTTTTTCAAATATCGTCGACGCTGACTGCAATGCCTCACACGTTTTTAAAAAAAGTACCTTGTATACCCCTGTGACCCCAGATTGATCTTTGAACAACATTCTAAATAAAATTAAAACATTTTCAAAAAATATTTCCAAAAGAAATTTCACAAAAAAATCTTTAAAATTTCCAAAAAACTGTTAACAAAAACTTCTCATAAAAATTTAAAACCAATTCTCACAAAAGATCTAAACAAATTCTACAAAAATAGAGACAGCGGTCCCATAAAGGTCGTCCAATTATTTTCGCGGTTCTCGACTTGCGCGATTATTTGGAGAGAAAAAAAGTCCCACAAAATTATTTGAAAAATAAATGATCCCAAAAAATGGAAAAAATAAAATATTTGAAAAATAAA
>JAUMTS010030687.1:0-11256 GCA_032273385.1 Ophiopholis aculeata | reverse complement strand
AGGCTTGGAATAGAGGTCTGTAGCTAAAGAACCATCAGAAAGGCTGACCATAACGTCAAGGAATGAGATGGAGTCAAGGGACTGTTCTGAGGTGAATTTGATGGTTGGATGTATGGTGTTGGCATGGGAGACAAAATAAAAGCAATATTTCTTCACTGTCAATATGTGTGATTATTGATTCACAGCCTAAAAAAAGAATTCAATCAAAAAATACACATGCAGTACAGGAAAGCCTGTGTGACCAAAGTGCAACTTTTACTTGTGTAGACACATTTTTAGTAAACAAAGCTAATTTATCATCTCAGGTAGATGTAACCAATAATTATGACAGTTTTTTAGTATATAGGCTAAATGCCATTGTCTCTGTATAATAATGAGGTTCATTTTTGGTATTTGTGTGCAAAAACTGAATTTCACCAGAGTCCTTGATTTCACTAATACTAATAGATCCCATCCTGAGGTTTTCAAACCTTGTCAAACTGCAAAAAAGTCAGGATTAGAATGTACTAGAGCAAGTTTCACAATGCATAATTATGTGCCACCTGAAGGCTACTGGTAGACAACAGTCTCATGCCCATCCTATTCTTTCCCAAACCTCAATTGGGTTATCCCAGGAACACATATAACACCATGTGGCAATGAGATCATAGGCAATATTTAGCCCACCAAAAAAATGTTTCCGTTTTATGATAACAATGATCACAACTATTTGTACATAAACTAGTCACCGATATTATAGACACCAATTCCTGTACAGTGATTTATATTTAAGTGCACTGGGTATAGATAGAGGAAGAAAGTTGCGGCCCTTCCCACTTCCGCTAAGCCCAAGCACCTGATTTGATGCTATCTGATAAAGAACTGGCTCAACACCACATTGTTATTGGCTGGTTGACAAAATGTGAAGACATTATTTCTAATAGGTGGTTTTGTTATTATTTTAGGAAATCCACTTCCCCTTTCAGCCTAGAAACACAACTAATTTTGATCACTCGTTTCATTCTGTTCTCTCCTTGTGACAGGTGATGATGATGGATTAGAAGACGGCAAACCGGTGGATTGCCCATACTGCGAGCGTACCTACAAGCGTATCACATCTCTAAAAGAACACATCAAATATCGGCATGAAAAGACAGTTAATAACTTTGCTTGCCCCGAATGCAACTACTGTTTTGCTTATAAAAGCCAACTGGAGCGGCATATGGCAACCCACATGCCTGGTCGCAATCAGATCTGTGATATCTGTAATAAGGCATTTGTGAATATCTATCGTCTTCAAAGACATATGCTGACACACAGCAGTGGAAATCGCAAGTTTAAATGCAGCGAGTGTGGTAAGGCTTTCAAGTACAAGCATCATTTGAAGGAGCACCTACGTATTCATAGCGGCGAAAAACCTTACGAGTGCACTGTTTGTAAAAAGCGATTTTCACACTCTGGGTCATACAGCTCGCATATATCCAGCAAGAAGTGTTCTCCGGTCAAAGAGAATCCACAAGCGTTTCCTCGTGTGCCTCCAGCCCCGGTGAAAGTTATCAGTGGTAGTCTGTCGCCCTCTGCTGGTGTTACTTCTACGGAAGAAGAATCAAGGACTGCATTTGCTGATCATACAAATAATGGTGCTGCTTTTATGACACCATTGCATATCAAGATTCCAGCACCTGATGGAACTGTTGAAAGCGCAAAAGAATCAGAGAAATCAGTGAAAAGTCAACTGACTACGCCACCAAATGATGCTGTAAAACGTGTGCTAGAAATGGTAGATGCGACAGTCACCAAACAACAACAAGAAGGACAAAATACGGACATATCAAAATTGAAAAAGGCAATGCAATTAACGCCACAAAAGTCACCTAAACTTATCAGCCCTGTCACTACTGCCTCTACCGGTGCTAAATCTCCCACCGCAAGCTCAGAACAATCAGAGAACAAAATTGTGCTGCCAGAAATCGCAAAGGAATTGTCTTCCACAAAATTATTCCCGAATGGGTCTACACCAGACAAGAACTATAGTATAGTTGATTATACGCTGAGGAAAGTTCACGAAGCTCAGGCTATTGCAAGGTGCTTAGAATCACAACATCCTGGACAGTTACTATCGGATAAAACCGGTTGTAAATATTGCGGGAAAGCTTTCGAAAGTCCTATCGAACTTCATCAGCACGAGCGTTATCTTTGTGAGTATAACGAAGACGTGCAAAAGGTAAAAGGGAACAACTCAAACTTGAGTAAGTTCTACGAGTATCAAAAGGAAGTGCTTGCAAGTATGAAAAACGGACATGATCCCAGATCTGTTGAGGTTCCACCTCAGGTTGCTAACTTGATTGCTAAGGAGATTGAAGCTGAAAGGGAATCAGCGAAACAGTTGCGTGCAAGGTCAGTTTCTCCAAGACCTTCATCACCCTATCAACGAGAGGAGAGACCTCTCTCTCCACGGAGTTTAGGAGCATCACCAATCAAAAATAGTTTGCTCCTAACAACATTGCAGAGGAATGATAAAGTGCAAGAAAGTAGGAGGCAGGAAGAAGTTCATAAAGATGACGACATTGAAGATGACAATCTTGAAATTGATACAGACACTGATACTGATGATGATATTGATATATCCAATGCACAACATCAAGCATTGAGGGCGTTTTATGCAATGCAAGCGCACCCATCAGGTGACGGTATACAGAAAATCTCCTTAGCACTTAATCTTCCCAAACAAACTGTTGAAGACTGGTTTGTGAAAACCAGAAAACTTGATGAAGCAGGAGAGGATCCTTCCTTGAAGAGTCTTCAGCTTATGAAGCAGACTTTTGTAAGACGCGAACCTCGCTCACCACATCGGTCACCAAGTAAACTAAGGTATCTTCAACAATCCAACCCTCCCTCGCCTTCAGAGGTTCCGTCACCTTCAAGGCAAACAGACTTTGATATATCAAGCCCTACTCCTCCCACGCAAACTGAGACTGATTCGCTCAATCGTCAATCGCGATCTCCATCTCCTTTATATAGTCACCAAGAGCGTCCAACTGTTTTGCACAGCACTGAAAGAGCACTTTCTGAATATAGCTCTGAGCGGTACACACCTCCGGCCTTATTCATGGCCTCGCCTAAGACACAAGAAGCAAGCGAAGCTCTGCAACAATTACGCCATGCACCTCGCGAGAATGGTTTCTTAAGGCTACCTATCATAAACCGTACCTCACCAGTCAGTTCTCCGCGGCCAGCATCTCTACCCCGAACAGATGACAGTCCTTTAGATCTGTCAATGCCAAAGAAAAAAGCTGTCGCTTCCGAGATCGAGAGTTCTGCACCGATCGGTGCCTCAAAGTTAATGTATGGCTACAACTTTCCATCTTTATACAACATGGCCGCCGCAAGCAACTTCTTCCTTCCTGGTTTTGGTGCACCCGGAGCACCACCAAACCTTTGTCTTGAAAACACTATAAAAGCTCATACAAAGAGCAAAAGCAGCCCTTGTAACGGTAGCCAAGGCAACAACAACTTTTTACTTAAAAGACCATACACCCCTGAACCCCCTGTTATGGCGTACCTCCCGTATCCAAATGGATTCTCACCAAAAAGGATGAAATACGCGGCTGAGACCATGGAGTATTTGAATGGCGCCCCCTATCCAGTAACTCTACCGATTACCGATACTTATATGGCTCTTGCAAAAGGCGGCTATAACCCTCTGCAGCTAAATGGGATGAGAGAAATGGCAGGATTTCCACACCCTGGTGCCGTGCCGGCCTCTTTACTCAAGGAAAATGGACTCCATAACGGTAAGCTTGAACAATTTTGTAGTTCAAATATTTGTCAAAATGGATCATAAATCATAAGTATTTTTACCAACAATCTAAAGCCAAACTATTTAAGCACTATTTCCTTTCTTGTAATACTCGTTATTTGTTAATTACCTAATAAACAGTGTGTAACCTAGATATTTAACCCCAAGTGTTTTTGAGGAATAGTTCCAAATCTTTCAAACAACTTGTCTGAATGGCTCAGTTAATGGCGTCACTTTCATTTCAACCAATTAACTGGTTATTTTTTTAAGGGCTGAAGCTAAGATATCCAAATTTGTATTTTACAAGAGCCTGATTTTGTTTTAAAAATATCAAATATAAGTAATATTTGAGACAGACCAATGCTGTAATTCTCGACATCATAACAAGGTTTTCATATGAATGTCAAAATTGTTTTGTTAAATTGGTCCACATTTTGCGACACTTTAACCAACTTATTACAACAACAAAAAATAGAATGATTATGCGCTTATAATGTGATAAACAGGTTTGTTTGTCTCCTCATTACTGTTATCATCAGCGTGCACCTGACCAGATATGATCGGGTCACAAGATGAGATACAGAAACTCCAAAATTACCAATCTCATCCCGAGACCCCTATGAACTTCCTGTTGATTTGTGAATTGGCAGTAATCATATTTAGGCATTATTCTTTGTATTTTGATAGTTTTCATTCAGTTTTTAGGAAGTGGATTCCTCCATTTTCCAGATGAAATTTGGTCATGTGAATTTGATGATATCACCTGACAGGATGGGGTCAATCAAAGTTTTTATGTAATTGATTTTTTGAGCATCTCACAAAAAATATTGGTCAATGGTCAGGTGTTAATTTAACAAAATTTGCACTTTTATAGCAACATGTACTTTTTGTTATCCTGTCACGTTTAGAAGAGTTTTAGCTTGGTAAACTGATGGGTTTAATACTATCACTATCTTCATCTATGATATAAAAAACATAATTTGATTCAATTTTCCACATGCAGTTTCCTATTAGACCTTCTGCTTTAATGAGTATAACACCATTCCAAGGATTGATAGATTTCAAATTACAGACAAATCTATTCTGCGAATGAAGAGGTGCCATTTGATTTTTCCACCTGCATAGTTTGCTAAATTGTTACATTTTCAAAGATTTTGGATTCAAATTTCAATAAAAATCAGTGCCATGATGTAATTATGTAAGAAGTTCCCATAATCACCTGAGAATACTAGTGAATTGTGGTTAACCAACACATTTCAAACCGTTTCCAAACAGGATACAATTCAGCTTTATAAATTTTTAGGTTATGCCTGGGAAAATGATCAGCTTATACCCAATTTTTAACACACTTGAAAATAATTGTACAAGAAGCAGTTGGGTAAATTTAAGAAATTTTTAAAGTTAATTTTACAATTTCTTCTACACATTTTGAGATGGACCCCCTTATCATTCTTTGACTAATTCTTACGTTATCTAAACCTAAATCTTTCCACACATGGTCCCAATTAGCGTATTTTGACACTTTCCACTAATGCCTTCCAAAACGTCGTAGATTGGACCAATTTCCCCTCGTTATGATGATGCACCCATCATTACTTCACCTTTATGTAATGCTTAATCCGGGGGGGGGGGGGGTTACTCTAGCTGGGTACGTGCTGCTGGAATTACAGAAGTATTTTTATACCAAATTTATGCAAAATGTAGACCCATCTTTATACTAGAAATCGAAAATCTACCATAAATGTTGCATTTTTTTTTAAAAAATTGGCCTACATCTGAAACTTGGTTAAACTGACAAAATTTGGCCCATTTCACAGAATTTAGAAAATGTTGAAAACATGACCCAATTTTGCATTTGCATTTTAAAAAGAGTCATAATACCAGAAGCCTGGAAATAAGAAACATTTCAGCGACATATTCCCCGACAGCCCTTTGTGACTACCCCCCCCCCCCGGTACTTAATACATTGAGTGTAATCCCTGTCAATTCTAATGACACAGACCTTAATCCTAGCCTCGCTGGCACCAAGCGTATGCCGTCACCTAGATGTGCTTGTCCAATCACGACTTCCTAATGATGCGTTCTTTTTTCCTTCGTTTTTGATCCATTTTAAGTGGTTAGTCTCTTTTACAGCCATCACAAATATTTACACTAATTTGTCTCAGTTTTATCTTAAGGATAGGATCTGCAATCTTTGTTAATTTGTTCTGGTTGTTTTTGCTCTATAATACAATATGATTACTATTTATTTTTATCTTCTTGTCCGGGCCTAACCGGTACTAATGGGGTACTTGAGACACGAACCAAGAACCATACTTACCCTTGAGACCCGCTCTCCCTAATTCAATTCATGCATGCAGGGTCTAAAGCGTTTTAGAAGCTTCCAGTCTAAAAAGCCTAATAAACAAAACGTGCCTTCAGTTGCAAAATACGAGCAGTAAATATAAAGATATGTTTAATAGAAAGGAAAACATAATGTGACATTCATAACTTGACATCCAAACATTGAGTCTTAACCAATTAACATCAGGATAAACATAATTAAATGGGGAATCCCCAAACTTAATAGTCATGCAACACCTGGACAAAATAAGCACAACAAATAGAGTGAATGATAATTGTTAAAATTGATTTAAGCTTATAATTTAAAGTTCAAGGTTTACTACAGAAGTTCAAGGATGTGATGCAGAGACTATCTGCTGTTCTTTAAGCCATCCCTAGGGAGAATTAGGTACTTACAGCACAGGTACAAGTCATGGCACTTTGCTATTCTCGTTACTCCCCATCTCAGTTTTACACAAGGCTTACGGACCCAAACTTTGGACTCTTTAAAGTTTTGTGGAGTAACGTCTTGGGAATAGAACAAATGATGTAGGTTCTCATTTTAAATGATTTTTCATGATTAGTGTTATGTTATTACGGACAATTTTCAAAAATACTTATCATTTTGATAAAATTAGGTAAATTTATTTGCACATCTATCAGCATGCTAATGGTAAAGTACATTGACAAGAACATTTCCAGTAGAATCAAACACAGACCACTAAGATAGCTCATTGGTCCCATGAGTATAACCTGACTCAGGGAAGATCTTGATGGAGACTAGACCTAACAAACCGGTAGTGATGAGCTTTAGGAGATGAGTGTTTTCATAAACCTGTCACAAGCCTCTTCCTTCCATGTGCACCTTGTATTGGTGAAGTTTTACTCACTAGCTGCATGTAAATAAGTCATATTTTGGGGGAAATATTTACAAATTGAACAAAATTGAAAATAGACAGAGGCCGTATTGGTTATTTGGAAAGGTTCCTCTTTTTGAAATAGATCAGCAACCCCAATGCTGTAAGCTAAATTAGTTGAGAGTTTAAGCCCCAAGGAAGCCAAATAAAAATCAAAACCCACTTACGTACGAAACATAAAATCTGCACCTAAATTCATTTCTATGAAATGGTATCAGGAAAAAAACCTTACATAAGTCAGACTTAAATCCCTATAACCACATATTGTTTTCATAACTTTTTAGGTGAGAAGTTAATATTTTGTAGGAAATATTCAATTTTGTTTAATGAAATGATCTGGGCAGTCTCGAAGTGCTTTATCTCATGGGATGGGGAGGGGCTGATTATTAATGCTTTGTAAAATAACTACTCGGGCAGAAGTATCAACAATTTAAAGGGCTAATGGTCAACTCTAGGTCCACAGTCCAAAAATAAGGCGTTTTTGTTCATTCCCTCAACTCGATTTTATTTCCCTGTTCATTTTAATGTCTAAAAACCCTGCATAACTTTTAAATTAAATGAAACATGCTTCAAAACGATGGAACTTGGAATTTCAGTCATCAGGTTGGTTACTTTATATCCCGCTTTATACATAGAATAGCAGCATCTTTTACACCTTTTTCTGTATAGATCTGTAGCAAAAGTTAGAAAGCCGGTTGTGATATATATATAAAACCTGGTTTTCGGCTAAATTGTTTGAACTTCTTGAATGTGTTGTCTTGAAGAAGTTAAATTGTTAAAAGCCATCTACAAAACACTCTTATTTTAATTAACAAACAAACAAAGAAACAAACAAACATTTATTTACTCCAAGAAGATAGTTTCAGCAGTGCAAAGGTTAAAATCAAGGTGATTTCGTTTCCCTCTCCCCCCAAAACGGTTGGTTTATGTTATCGCGTGCTAGCTAGGTAATACATTCTCCCCATAGGTTTCACATGGTAGATGCAAAGGATATGACTACCAAATCCCTAAAACTAACAAACTGATTGATAGGCCCAGATGCCGGGCCGCGGGCTGTCGGTAATCATGCTGTCTTGACGGCTCACTCTATCCATGGTTATTATAATTGATTGGTTCAATCCGTTACAATTAGTAGATAGAGATACACGGGCTTTAATTTGCTATATTTGGGTGATTAACTGGGGGTATGGAGGTGTCTCCACTAGTTTCCATTTAAGCAAATTTCTAAAGTCAAATTAGTTTTAGGTGATTAAGGGTGATGAGATAACAATCTCTTGTAGGATTAAGGATTGTTTTGTACCTGCACTTGATTTGTCAAGATAACAAATTCTAACGAATCATCCGTTATACATATCTGTTTCAAAACTTGAACTTGTAAACCCAATAGAAAGAGAAAATACTACAATTAAAAACTGCTTTAAGTTTCATTCATACCAGCGTTATTAGGGTTCAAAGGACATTGATTCTAGCTAGCACATGTATGCCAGTAATGACGTCACCTATAATTTGCACAATCTGGTGACAAATTTACTAAATTAAATTTGTGTAATAAAATTAAAATTAGAATAAATGGTAAAGATAGTGTTTGTATAATTTGCAGTTCTTGTTGACAAATCAGAAGTTATCAAAAAGTAAATTTACAGTTATTGGTTCAATCAGATCATATCGTTTTTAACGCATCACAAAAATAGTGCAGCAACTTCATATATTTATCATCACATTTGTATTGAATTTGTTTATTTTTTCCCCCTGGGTTTGATATTAATTTTCTACACGCTGGACAAGTCTCTGGACTAGTCTATAAACTCTAGTCCAAAATTGAAAGTCTTGGGACAATGGTTGGGGTTGGTCTTTTTACCCTCCCCCAAACCCCCCCTCCCCAAACCACCACCACCATGCACACACACAGCACATAAAAATATGTACTAAAAACCCAGTTATTTACCTATTGAGAGTCAGAGTTTGAGACAAACTTGGTCTTTCAAGTTTCATTACAAACATCAGTAACATCATCAATTCAAAGATCAATTGCATCATACTTGACCCTTGAAAAGTACAATTACATTTAAAGTTTCAAACCCCTTAATTCTGAATTTACAGGACTTTACTTAATTGAAGATTATACCCAAACAATTTCAAGCACGTGATCAGGTCATTGCACTAATGAATCAGTTATCATGTCAGAAATAATACACTTGCATTATCTTTTACCGGTACTGGTTTTGCACTTTATGACCTTATCTAGAAAAAAGCAACCTAAAACCAGTACGTACCGATATTGTACAGAAAAAGGCCTATAAATAACAGAGAACACTGAGGTTCACTTTGCATTCAGTGTTGGCCAAATTGTTTGAAAGGAGGCAGAAGAATACTTCCAATGATATTTCTGTGGATTTGTATCCAAAGTGAAAAGATCTATTAAACTGAGAGGTTACATTTCTAAGCATAATAACATCTCTTGTATTGTGTGATATGGACCCTGCAAGTAGCACAGATTACATCAAAAATGTAAGTATTGGTAATTAGGATATTTGGCCTATTTTAACATACTTTCAGTTGTCAAAATAATTCACTTTTTTAAGGGGAGTTCTAAAAAATAATCACATAACTTTCACAAATCAGTCTAACCTTTATCCACAATTACCTAGATGGGGGCGAATCGCCCGTCGCGCCCATGGATGTATTTTGGGCGATGATGATGTTAAATATATACTGTTTAAAGATTTAAATTCAGCTCTTCTTTTTTTATTGATCTATTGTAAATTCAGTGGAGAATATCCCGGGAGAATATATACATCAATATACTTATAATGCACATTATAGCCAAATTAAATAATCACAGCCCATTCGTAAAAAAGGTACTTATTGAAAAAACTAAAATATATTTACCAAATGTGGCCCTGTCCCTGACACAGTCTGCTTGACAGATAGGCTGAGATAGCAGTTAAAACCTAATCAAAAAAGTTCTACTTTAACTACCATTGTGCAATATTTGTGAAATTTACTGTAAATGGCATTTTGTGCACCGGTGGTACTAGAATTGGAACGTTTAAAGCATAACAAAACTGTTTTTGAAATATTCGAGAAAAAAAGAAGAATAAAGCTTTGAAATTAATTAAAAATCAATTGTCTACCATAGAACATATAAATGACAATCAGTGAAAAAAAACACTGATCTTTCAGGATTCGAACCGGGCACCTCAGCTTCGCTAGTGAAATGCTCTACTAACTGAGCTATTGTTCAGAGGGAAAAGTGTGGATGATTTTAAATCAAAAGGGGTTAGGACTAAAGACTTATTGATTTAAAATCATGAATTCACACTTGTAACAAAAATGTTAACGCTTAAAAAAAATTGTACAAATGTGTACAATAGTTTTAAAAACCTCTTCATTGTATCTTTACAGGTAAAGACGGTACCATTACGGCTACTACAAAGCTACATACTCAAAGTAACTATTAACAAAAGAAAATATTTTATATACCATTACTTTACCAAAACCTCTCTTTCATTGTTTCATTACAGGTCAAGACGGTGGCATTCCGGCTACTACCGTTCATCAAGGCTTCCCTCATCTATCTACTATTCTGGCTTCCTTACTTTGAAGGAAAGACACCCTCCTACATGAACATCTTCTTCAAATGCCTTCCAATCCTATGTCTCATCTGCTTTGTCATTGCGTACCTCAAAGGTTTGTCAAGAAAGCGCTATGCCTTTAGCATCCTGGCGGGACTAATACTGTCTTGTATGGGAGATGCGTGTTTAGTGTATAGCCATAACTGGTTTATAGAAGGACTACTTTGCTTTGCCCTAGGACATATCATGTATGCGTATGCTTTTGGACACAAGCCCTATCGTCTTCAAATGCTGCTATTCCTCGTACCATTTGGTATCAGTATTTATGCCTTTATGCTGCCTGGTTTCAAGGGGGCGCTCATATATCTAGGTGGTGTGTACATCCTATTGATCGTCCTGATGGCGTGGCGTGCAGCAGCTGCTATCCAACTAAACATGTGGAAATGGACTAAGATTTTCGCCTTCTGGGGTGCTGTGATGTTTTGTATTTCGGATTTGGTGCTGGCTATCAATAAATTCCGATTTGAAGTGCCATATGGGGACACTATCATCATGTCGACGTACTACACTGCGCAGCTGGGAATTGCGCTATCTGTGGTGCCGTCAGATACGATACTACACAAACTGAACGGAGAGAGAAGATTATCAAACGGTCAAGCAGTCA
>JAUMTS010030576.1:0-11258 GCA_032273385.1 Ophiopholis aculeata | reverse complement strand
TACGATACTTTCCTTTCCCACTTAATAAAACGGAAATGAAACACACAAATAGAGAGAACAAATTTCTCAAAAGGACATAAAGTTAAAGGGCACCGGGAGGTTAAAATGGAAGTTATATGTTCACAAACAAGTTATTAAAAAATATGTCCCTAATTTAAAAGTTTCGGACATAAGTATTTACAAATATTTTAATATTTGTTTATAGAGTTAATGTAATATTATGCTTTTTTTTTGAAATTTCAATATGTGTCTGAAATTAGGAGGGAAGGAAAGGATGTGACCTTTTTGGGGGTGGGGGGCACTGATAATTTTTTGTGGTGAACAATACTCTTGGTGGACACATGGAACAAACATTCTTTACAGCTGCAAAGAAAAGTAGAATAATTTAAATTAGTTGTAAGTTGAGGTTAGAAGGAGGAATCTGTGTGCTAATTAGAAGGGTACAGGTAATTTTTTTTTTTTTTTTTGGTCAGAACTCAAAAAGAGCTGACCATTTTATGTTATTTGTTACAAATTAACAAAACACTGAGAGCCACGAGAGTGGTTGATGCTTTTTGTTAATGGTAAACAGGGGTGTAACATATAATAAAATTTGTTATATTTATTATAAAGTTTATAATAAAATGATGGAAATTCTGATAAAACCATTCTGTCAGAACTTTCACCTTTAAAATGCAAAAAACATATAAAAATCATTATGATCATTTCCCAACGCATTTTACAGTTGACAAATTAATTGGAAATATAGATTTGATGTTATTTTGTTATTGCATACAATGTCTAATGAAACAAAAACAGCAGCAATGGAATGAAATGGTTTCTTATTAGGGAAAGAATTGTAGCATTTTAATTGCATTATTTATAGTTCTGTTATGGAAACGTATAAAAGGTCAATGTGCATCTTTGCTTTGGTAAAAAGACAATAAAGTTCAGGAATATTTGAAGGTTTACCAAGAAAGCACATTTATATCTGGCTACATCATTTAAGTTTACAATGTTGGAATGAAATGTAAATATTTGCACGGTTCGAATTACGCTGTTTTATGTTGTACCTGCTAAACGAATGAGTATTTTTCACATCAGGCAACAAACCACCGAGACCGATATTTTAATATTAAAAATATAATATATAAACAAATCTCGTGATATCAATTTATGTCATACCTGAAAATTCCTTTTTCATAAATAATGGGAAAACTAGACATGGCAGAAGTTGTAACAAATAAAGATACTGTTAGGTTCTGGATTAATTTGCTTCGCAATGGTGATACAATAGAAAAATGGAACCAACATATCTTCTGTTCAAAATGATGATACAGAAAAAAAAAATAGGTCTGATTTTTAAACATCAATTCACCCTTTCACCATTTACTTATGGTTTATTTATTACTGTTCAACGGTCTGTTGTAATTCCAGTAAAATGACAAGAAATTTAAATTTGTACATACGAAGGAACAAACAAATTAATGGTGTTTTGTTTACCATAGCATTTTAATATTTTAACCCTCTTGGGTACAAACAAGTCATAGTAGTAGTATTAGTTGAACAATTCTGTAGAATGTTAACAGCCTGTAATTCTGTTACTATAGTGTAAGGAATTTGTATCAAAAAGAAAATATTCAAAACTAAAAACATCGCTCATTTTTCAAGCTTTATCCTAACATTTGTCCAAGCCTCAAACGAAAGTTGTCATTACAACTCTTAAAACAACCTCAACAATGCATTTATCTTACGAAGCAGGGTGAAAACGAGTGAATTGAATTGCACACAACTTAATGTTCACTTGAAATGGCAAAACAAATCCATTAGGCCACTCATCAGTCTGGCTTGTTGACGTTGTCATTTGAGATTACCTTCTAAGCTATCACTGATTCAAAGACAAATACAGTTTAAGTGCATCATATCAAACAAAGAAATCGACAAACTTACTTAGAAAACATTTCCAACAACGATAATTAGTACACATGACTTCATTTTTGATAAGGCATAATTATTCATATGAAATTTTATATAGAATTTTAAATACTTAAATGTCAATTTGAAGATTGCTTATGACAGTGCATGAAGTAACCAATAATAATATAAGGTAATAGGATATGACATAAGTCTCATTTGTAATGCCAAATTTGACATTGCATCGACCATATTCTGTATTCGGAAAGGCTCTCCTTGGATTTATGATGTTGATATGATCTGATCGCTTAATGCCCTCATATCATAACTAGATCGTGATAGTGACAATGATATTTAGCTAGTCGTGACTCATATTTTCGTGATTAGCATCACATTACTGATGCTGTTAGCCACCTATTCTTACTCACTTATTTCACTTGTATTATATTCATCAAACAATAGAAATCTGATTAGGATTAGTACATGTCACAAACCCCTTAAGTGGAAGTAAAACTTACATTATTTTCAAACAATCTCTGGTGCTCAGTAAAAATTGATGAGCATTGTTATCCCAGTAATGGATCATGCATTGCTTAATTGCATTGCTGCCAACTTGTATTTTTATGACCCATCTGTTGAAAATTGAACCATCGTAGTTACATACCATATTTTGATGTTAAAGAGTGATTAGAATGTTTAATTACTACTGATACAGTGATATGTAAAGTTTAGTTCATTTCTTGAACAACATGTTGCTTTTCTGCTCTTGTTGATCAATCATTGTGACAATCAGGGTAAAATCTTGGACAGAAAACCGCTAATCTTTTATGGCATGACAATCTTTCATGGCATAAAAACACAGGATCGTTCAATAAGAAATGATATACGATTCTCGTTATCAGTAGCAATTGACATTTTGATCACTCTTTGATATCAAAATAATAATTATGTGGAAAAGATTCATTTGCGTAGGATTGTTGAATTTCACAAAAATTGGTTAGATTATGTTGAAAAAATCCAGAAATAAACTTAAGAGTTTAGCTTTCGTCTTGGACTTGTTCACAACTGATCTGGTTCATGTATTTTCCGCGGAACTTGACAGTAGCCTCCTTCCCTCGTACGTATATGATTCGTTGCTGAGAACATCCAACCCTAGCAAGGAGGCTATACTGTCAAGTTCCGCGGGAAATGCAATGAACCAGATCAGTTTGAACAATTCCTCATTTCGAGAAGACGAATGCTAAACTCGTAAGTTTATTTATGGATTTGTTCAACGTAATCTAACCAATCTTTGTGAATAATTATGTGATCTAGAAATGTATGCTGAAATAAAACTATACATGTGCCTTTATCTGAAAACAGTTGGTTACACCAGAGAAAATCCCATCTTTTCTAGATACACTAAAGAGAGCTTTACATGCTGGCTGCAATCTTAGTTTACAAAAGTCGACAATTTACAATATTTTCTCAAAAACACAGGGGCTATCTCAGAAACTATTGAACTAGCCTTGCTTGTACTCAGTTGTAAGTATTTTTCATGCTGAATCTAAATATTGTAATGAAACTTAGAATTTTAAAAAAATGAAAAAGTTCGCCATTTTTTACATGTCATCAGCACTAGACATCCGCGTGAAGAGAGTTGAAACTATCTTTATACTAGCTAGTATAAGATACCAGAATCATTTTATTTAAGACGCTGGTATAGAAAGCCCATGAATATTAATTGTGATGGATACATAAATAATTCCTAGTCTTGCACTACCTGCCCTATTTCAATTAACTCAGATGCATTAATTCTATCTTTAATAATATATTGGCAAAGTAAATTGACATTCCCGACCAGATAATTAAAAAACGTCATCATGAATCAAAGAACCAATTCAATTTTAAAAACATCAATAACCAAGCTAAATTGCCTGAGGACATTATGGCATTTAGCGTTTATCGTATTACATTATTTCATAATCATCAAATATAATACCCCTACAATAAGCACGACACTTTATTACATTTTTGCTTGAGCGAGCACGTGATATGGAACAACGTTAATATTATCAATCCCAAGTTCTAATATCAGTAGCAATTAACGAAGTTATCACTTGTAGTCATCAAACTGCGTCATCAAACTACACTGCATGTATGTTCATAAAAGGATCATATGGAAAAACAAGGTAGCCATTATTATAACTTACCAATAATGATGGATTTATTAACATAGAATTCGCTACGTTCATTTAAGTAAGTTAGCAAACAGAGCAAAGTGAAGGGCTTGCAGTTTTTTCTCCTTGATGCATTTATCTGTCACTATAAGTGGGGCACAATTAATCATTTAAAAGGTGAAAATATTGATTGTTTGTCAAAGACGAAGTGATGGGCAATATTTCTCTGTATCTTGCCACATACCATTTGAAACGCCATTATCTTAATGGACATAAGTAGTTTGCTTTGTACCGACGTGTACGTGAAATAAAGATTTTTCTCGTGTCGACAAGTATAGAAACAAAACACGTATGCATGATATATGATTGATATAATATTTCACTCTATAATTGGTTATTCGACAACATTCTTTGCTTCCAATTATTGTTTAATGCACCTGTCGCGGCGTACCATCAATTCTCTATTTTAATTAAGCGTTTGATAACATTCAATAAAATATCTGGCAGTAAATTCAATTGAACTTTATTATTTACAGTTTTATTAAAAATGTGACAGTGTTGAACAGATTGTAGCGCGTCCAATATTTAATCCATGTTCAATCTTGTGAAAGACGGCAATTTTAGACCTTGCACAAAATATGACAAATTTAATATTGGCGGTGTTTGTTTTTCCTCGTAGTATTTTTTAATATCCGAGAAAGAAATTTCTTATTCTCAGTCCAAGATGACAGCTGCAAGATTATCAAGCGCAATATTGCATCGTGATAGTTGCTTTCCAATTCACTCAACGAGACAGCTACACTGAGACAACTTTCATTATCTAATAATAAGGGCAACGTATGTTTAAATGGCGTCCTATGAATTCACCCAATTATTATGAAACCATTTTTATCGTCGCGTATTTGTTATCCATGCATAGCAAGTCACCTGCGTTATTTACTTGGTTTGCATAAGGATATAAGAAATACATACCGGATGATATCATAGCCACGTTGCTGATACAGAAAGGGAGAAAGAAAAAACATGAATTTCAAAATCGCTGATGCAGAGAAATAAATTGGAGCTCAATCAAAATGCAGATGAGCCAACCTCATCAGATACAAGAAGCTCAATAACAATATTAAGGAACTGTATCGACTGTATGATTTACATGGTAGTAAGAAATATGAAACACACAAACCATGGGGCTAAAAAGAGCCGTTTGCAACAACAAACACAACCATTTTCATTACACTTCATTACAATGTTTATCAAATTCGTATATATAACCTGTTAAGTTAAATATTGTGAAGAGAGACAAAAAGAAACGAACAACAAGCTTTGCCTTTGTTCTAAAGTTGTCTTTTGTGGTTAATATTGCACAGCCATTTCTGATTTCTGTCTACCCCCCAGGGACCTGGGAAGGGGACAGAAAGCCCATGTATATTTGCCACCTGGTTACCTATGGTGGGCGTTAGTTACCGTACAACGGGTAGGGGAGTACCTACGGTACAACACTCTGGCTGTCCACCAGTTGTACTAAGGTCATGGGGAAGGTGGCCATGCGCGGGAATACCTACGGTAGTACTCCCTTCTCAGTCACCTTAAGTGAAATGGCTGCGGTATTTCTCCGGTTGCATTGTCCTCTGATTGTACTCCAGTTGTCCTTTGGTATACTCCAGTTGTTCTTTTGGTAGTACTCTGGTTGTCCTCTGGTACTTGGCTGTGGTTGTACTCTGTTGGTTCCTTTCAGGTAAACGGTAGGGGAGTACATCAAGGGGACCTCACCTATATAGGATATATATATAGTACCGGCAACTTTGGGAGTACTGAGGGTAGAACTCCAGAGAACATCAGCTGCCATGTAACTGATGTAATAGCAGAAATTGCTGTATTGTACACAAAGAGATCTGCCGTTTGCTACGCTTGAATGACCTTATCAACTTAGTCTCCCTAACAAAAGTGCTAGTATGTAGCACTCTACCAACGTCTTAGAATGCTAATATAGAGCACTTTAATGTCCAAAGTTTGACACCATAGAATGTATATCCATAATTTAATGTATCTTAACATTTTCCAGGGGTGCGAGGTTGGGGAAGTTATTGGATGGCGATCCAAAGAGGGAAGGGCTTGAAACAAGAGGGAAATTAAGGGGTAAAAATATACGTAATAAACAGTAATATTGTAGTTTATTCCGTAAATATATATTCTGTGGTGTCAACATACCTTCTTTTTTTTTGCACTAAACTGCTTGATATTAGAATTATAAGACGAACTTGGTAGAATGTTACATATTAGCACTTTACCTAGGCGATTGGGTTGGACCTTATATATATGAACAAAAAGCTCATACATAATTAAAGTAATAGGGGTTAAGGAAGCCAAATTGCAGCATGTGGTTCGTCGTCGACATCTGTTCAACATTGTATAAAGAGGAAAGTGAACAAGTTGAAGATACAACCATATCTCAATTCAGATACAATGAAATTTGCATTAATTAAGCGTGATGAAACACTCAACTTGACGGATCGTGACGATAAAAGTGGACTCTATTTAATTTCTGTGGGCACTCTTAGTGACCAGGTGGAAAGGTGTCATTCTGTTCCAGCTTCGCGCTGTCTATTTAAATTATTTATCGACCCAATCCCATCACACTCATTCAATATCTCCAGGGGGCCCTTGTAGCTAGCTAAGAAGTCAAAAACTTATATTCTTTCTTAAAGATACGGCTTCTAAATAATCTAATATGCTTAATGACCCAAATATTCTGCATGGTATCTTTGCGTTAGTATATGCTCCGTCTTTGATAGGCGTTGAGTTGTCATAAATGCCACCTTAACATTGCGTCTCGTTTGAGGCATGCATCTAGTTAACTTTTTAAAAGCTGACTTGGCCTTAGTAACTCATATATGTCATCTGATAATGGGGCACGTTACAAATATAGAATAAAGCACCGATGATATTCACCAGCGCACAGTGGTTGCCCTTTATGCAGGATGATTTTGGTGCAATGATTTGATTACAAAGATGTTAAAATAGCTGCAGGATGTTAGTTATATATATATATATATATATATAAACATTGGACTGACCAACCACCTACCCTTTCAAAAAAAAATCCTGAATAAGGAGAAAAGTGTAGGAATAACTCCATGTAACCTTTTTTATCCTTCAATTAGTGTTCATGTAACTTTATATCAAGCGCCCGTGGGGCGAGCTACAAACACCTTCATAAATTCGGTTACAAGAACGCAACAGTAAACGGTTAAGTGCAAGAGGGTTGTTATTGCAACCACGTTTCGGACCATTCTTTGACTAGATTCAATTGTCGCAGAGTCAGTTTATTATTGCAAGTTATACTATATAAAACAAAACAAAAATCTAGACAATACTTGCAAAGCGAGTTGAAACTCAATACACTTCAGGTGAACGACAATTAAACAATTGTTTTAAAATTATAAAGTAAAGATTATAAAAGGCATAGTGCACTAAGTTGTATATATTCAAATTCTTCACTCTCCGCCCCACATATCTATCATTCATTGCATATAAACATTCAACAGGAAAATATGTATTTTGACTTCTTCTAACCTATTTTACACAATGCTGCGGCGCATTTTTGTTTCCGTAGTAAGGACCGGAAAATACTCTTGTACATTGTCAACGTATGGAGAGAAAAAATGTTCAGATTGTTTTTCCTGTGCAAATGAAAACAGACCACCAGTCTTTTCTGCCTCCTATATTTCGATTATCTCAACGATAACCTACCTGGTGGCATGGTCATATTTTGGCTTCAACCTCAACTTGACTCGCCTCATCTTTTGCCTTTAGATATTATATACCTGTCCAGCTCTCAGCAGGGTCAATAAAATTCCTCTCTTCCCCGCGTCGACCTGTAATAGCCTCAAACATATCATAACATTTTCACAATAATTCATCTGTATTTTTATTCAATTAATGTATAACGTTACAACAACAGGTTCGTACTGGACGGAGTTTACACTATCGTGACGGTTTGAAATCTTAGAATTGGCTAGAAAAACAGGCCGTGATTAAGGTAGAGGAAACTTAAACAATCCGAGCGCGCCGAATAGTATTTTGATGTGTTATTAAGCATTAGGAAAAGTGGAAATGATGTGAAATGAGCGCTGTAGAGATTTTTGTATCGTGTCAAATTTGATTTGGTTAACAAGCTCAGGAGATATTTGGAAGCAATAGCGACATGCATCGTGAGATAAAGGAAGTACTTCCTTACGGCCAATCTGAGAAAACATGTCGTACATGTCGGAAGCTAGATAAAAACCAATTGACAAGATGGAATCCATGCTATGGGGATTATATTGCCCATGGTATTCGTGTCAGTCTACATTATTTCAGCTATTTACGAAAAAGGAATTTGGCAAATTTCCTGAGCTCAAGCATCCGTTTTTGTAGCGCGACAGATCCGATAATTGACAAAATCGCGACGTTGATTGGCATTATAATGCTTGATTTTACAGGTGCGAAATTGCATGGAATGATCGGTACTTGTTTGTTATTATAGTGTAACTAGAAGCCAGTCTTGCTTCTCTGAGGACATTTTTTGAACCAAAACGCAACAATAAAGTACGTTAGAAGCATACAATCGGCAAGCACATGAATGAACTTGAAAAAGTCCAACTTTATTATAATGCTCAAGGGCTTGCTATATTATAGGCATGTACAATTAATAAACGTTAAATAAACGTTTTATTTAAAGTGTAACAGTGCAGACATAAATTGGCTTGCATTTGGTTTCATCTAGTACGTTTTTCTAATTAACCTAGACTTCAATTTGAAATTAAAGGAAATAAGCTTAAATTGAAGGGTCGCTTGAAACAATTTTTAACTCAATTTTGATTTGAAGACTTCAGAAGCAAGCTTATCACTTAAGATGCCAATCGAAAATAAGATTACTTTATTTTGACTTTAGAAATGTGAGCTTAGTAGCTTATGAATTGAATTATAAGGTATATAAATCACACTAAGATTAAGGTCAATGTCAACTTCGTGCAAATGGCCAAACGTATCTTTTCACGTACTATAGTATTTGATATATGAATGCTAGAGAAACCGACATAAACAAAGACATATAACGACGGATAAGCAGACAGACAGACAGACAGATATTATAGACAAGACAGAGTAGGAGACAGAGCTAGTGTTATATTTGTCAATACTTATCAAGGCGGAATTAATTCATTAATAAATAACTTTTCTAACAACTGTAATCATATCTTAAGGTTATAGAATAAGTATGATTGTTTTGTTTACTTACGATTACTCTATATATATATGAAACATTTACACGATGTTGTCAAACGCTATCTCGTTAAATACCGTGTCCAGTGTCTTACATTTATAACCAGCGCTTATTGTTTTATCATCTCGCTGCTAAACTTACATGCCCCAACAAGGCTTGTGATCTACCCATAGTTATAGATTTGGCAGTTTCATTTTTTTAAACATATCTATATCGATGTTCATTTTGACCAAACAATTTTACTAATTGGGGTTTGACGTGTAAACTTGATTAATTTGTTGATACTTGAGTTTGTTATAATCGTTATACAAGATTAATTCGGCAGATATGTTGTTGTCTTTCCTCATGAATGCTGTCAATGCAAACCAAGCGGTAAATGAAATAATCTGCTACTCTACTTGATTACAATAATCGATCACAAAATGCCGGTGTCATGAATCGTACTGTCCTAGAGACCAAGATGTCCTAGTGCCCATAGAACCGTGTACAAACTTTCTAGACACGCTATGCTACGCATCAGTTGTTTCATTGATCTTACAGTGGATTTTGTGCTAGTTCTATTAGGTAGGACACCCGGTTTCATAGGACACTCAGTTTCGTTACACCGGGTTGAATTGCTCGTTAAACAAATAGGTACAGGACGTTTTGCATTATTAGAGTGTTTTGTAAAACCATCTTAATATTCGAAACATCAACCCTTATACTCTCTATTAATATAATTGTGTCTATTGCATCATGTTTGTTGAATGGTGAAAAAAGGTCAATCCTGCAGGAAGAGGAAGACAATACCGACATCAATTGGTGAGACTGGGTACGATTAACCCCGCCATGAAAACTAGCTGCTTAACACATGATGAAGTAAAATCATTTAAGATAAAACGTTTGCAGAATAGAGGCCTTTCTGTTTTTGTACTGGAAAGTGTTGCTTTAAATGTGAATGGATCAAGTTTGCATAAATAATTAGCTTGTATTATCTGTAAATGAAACAGTAATCTGTTTAGATAACTTTATTCCTAATGATTTTAAATCGAATTCAGCAACTTTCTGATATAAAAATCCTGCACTTCGACTACTGAATGCGCGGCATTATTTACCAATTTGTTGCTTTAAATTTTCAATAATATAGAGGTTTTTTTAACAGTTTAAAGCGCCTCTACTACTAAACTCTAAAACACACTATTTCCACCCACTTTGGAATTAAAATCATTTTAACAGTGTACCATTTGGATACCTTTTAGGGAAGACCGCAAACGACAAAGTGCATATGTGTGTGCCCTTTTGTTTGGAAATTATATAAAAACTACAAAGCACTTGATAATAACCAACAGATCGTAATAAGAGCGAGAGAAAGCAAACTTGTTACTACACACACTCTCAAGGGACTTAGTACATTAATATGGATCAATATTTTCAGATATTTCATATTGGAGTTGTTTGACATACTTTTCCCAGCGCACTTTGCTAAGCAATGTTGCTCAATGATTATTACATTGATGAGTATAACGGGACTGCCGGATGGAGAATTCCCAATTGTGGTGGCGTTACAATATCACAATGATAGATTGAATATTAGATAGTAGCGTTATTACCTTAGCAATAGGTAATAACGTTCGTTCATTATTATTAACTATATAGCTTTATCACACAAACGCCTGTTCGTATATATCAAGCTTATTACACTTTTAGTCTGAGCTTTATGAGACTGCTAGTTAGGCTATAAGTAAGTCGTATTTATGTCGTTGTTATCGAATGGAGCTTGCCCAAGTAATATTAAGGTTAATAAGTAACGTAACCTTATCACCTTTTTTTACAGTAATCACTGACCAGTTCTGTTAGCTAGTTGGGCAGTTCTTCTTCTTGTCAAGTCCACAAGCATCAAATGCTGTTCAGCTAATGCTGAATGCATTTCAAAAGTTACTTGTGGTAGCATGGTAGTGTCAGGATTA
>JAUMTS010030465.1:0-11258 GCA_032273385.1 Ophiopholis aculeata | reverse complement strand
TATGAACTTGTCCATGGTTGCAAAGATCTTTTCTTTAAGCATTGTCCAATTTGATTATATGTCTCTCTTCATTGGTTCTGATTGAAGGAATTGATTTTTGAAACCTTCCATTTCATTGCGCAGTCCATCCATATCTCCTTGTTTGTAAACATACACTGTTCGTGGCTTCTTCCGGCCATATTTAACAGTTGTATTAAGACGCACTGTAAGGGCATGATGGTCTGACATCCCTTGGACAGTTTCCATCTCCTCTACTTGGTCTGGTAAGGTTGTAAAAACCAAATCAAGGGTGTTTTCAAGACGTGTTGGCAGGCGCTGCAATTGAGAGAGCATGTTGTCATTGGCCATATCAAGTAAGGTCTGGTTGACACGTTTACCATACTGTGGTTTATTTCGACCAGTCATGGTTGTACTATTCTCCCAGTTGATGCGAGGCATATTAAAATCTCCAGTCAGTAATATGTTAGGAAGTTTTGATTTCCCTGTCAATTTCTTAAGTGCATGTTTCATCTAGTTACTCCAGTGGAATTGGGTCAGTTAGTGGTGAGCCGGTAGAATTAATGAGCCTATGTAGAGTGGCTGCTTTCCTGCGAAGAGTATCTTCACCCATAATGCTTCACAATCTGCATCCATTCTGTCTTCATGAACAGCAAGAAGATCTTTTCTAACGCCAAAGAAAACACCCCCACCATGTTTGCTTCTGTCCTTTCTAAATATTTCATGACTATTTGATGAAAATATTTTACTTGTGTAATGGCTATCGTCCACATGTGATTCATTGCCACATATAATGTCTGGGTTTTCTTGCTCTAAGAGTGCTCGCAGATCATGTTGCTTTCGCTTACTCTTGATGCTACGGCAAGTCACACTTAGGACCGTTAATTTCCTAAACTGTTGTTTTCTCTTTTGTTCAGGTTCACTTTCCACGAAACTATTGATGGATAGAAAATCTTCCTCAATATCAGACTCAGATAGTATTGAAAATGAATTGTCCGTTGGGATTGAGTCATCGCTAAATGATGTCATCAGGTTTAGCCGTTTAGGTTTTTCGCAGAACCACACTTTTCTCTTGGTTGGACTACAATTTCTAAGCTCTTCATATTCTGCTGGTGATATGCCACCACACTTGATGTGCACCCATTGTTGACAATCCTCATTTTCACACATAACAGCCCTATGGTTCTTTGCCACTGGTTTTTCACAGATTTTACAAGGAAATTTTATTGGCCCAGGGTTGGTCTCAACATCCCCTCCAAGTACCAGTAACAGGACTGAAATTGTCTTACAGCTATTGGTGCTGGTAAATTCACGAAACCCAACCTTCTTCAAATATGGATTGATGATATCTAAACGAATGCCTAGGCTCTTGGTATTATTCACATACGCATTGGTTCCTCGATAGCTATACCACCCATTAACTCCCTTATGAGCTTCATAATCATTGATATTGTTCATGTTCTGCAATGTGTGGTAAACAAACACTAACGAGATTAGAATGTAAAGTTGGGGTACAAAACTAAATCTCATCATCAGTCTCATCTTTGCTTTGGATTTGGTTTGGATCGCCATGATTCAATAAATGGAAAGATCCTACCTTGATTCTCTTCTGTTAGTGATAAAGGATGAGTACTCTTGATAAACTTAAATCCAATTCCAAGAACTCCTGATAGCGATTTAATAGCAATTCAGCGTCAAATTCCGACGGGCGTCGCCATTTTGGTGGACTACTTTCCATTCACAATTCCCGCGGTAATCAACTTCCGGTTTCAGTAAGCATCACAAGTTGAGTCAGAAATGACCTGCAAATGTCAGTTTTCCAGATCCGATTGCTAAATTTCCAGCTCAAATGTCTTTATCAAAGCTTCCACTTGTATATTATCCAGAAAATTCTCACTAAAGACGCCTCAAAATATTAACAAAGCGAGAATTTGCGGGAGCACTTTTGCGACATGACCACCACGATCAACATCACAACATCGTAAAAAATGATTCTATTTTGATCTTTCATGTGCTTGTCGCATCCATCTAACATGACTGTGGGAATTGAGTATGTGGGTTGGTAATTTTAAAAACACACTATGAAGACTTCATAACATGAAAATGAGTCATGCGTGACTGGAAAGTAGATCAAATCAGCTTTACAATGGTGCGATGGAAAAGTTCATACGATGAAGGGTTCTTATTTTATGGTTAGTTACATTGCAAAAAAATGGGCCAACCTCATCACCTTTTTGCTAATTCTATTGTTTGGAGGAGGTTTGAGGGCAATTTATTTCTCAACAACGCACTGCTTTATGTGGTTTGTACAGTTATGATTTAAATATGAATGGAAGGAGGATGAAAAAAGCTTTTCAATGGTGCGATGGAAAAGCTCATATGATAAGCGGTTGCAAAGTTGTGACAGGTTAAAGCCCAAAAAGTATGACTTTTTGATGGTTAAGTGTATTGTTCTTCACGGCCCTGGAGCAAATGCAACATATTTTACAATAATTATAAGCCTTTTCAGTCACTTTTCCATCAAGAAGTTTCTGTTATTGAGCAAAGCAAGTACAATTCTTCATTTACCAAATAAAATCACAACAATATCAACGACATACAGTGGATTCATTGAATGCTTTTATTTTACAACATTATATGTAAAAGTGCAAGAATACTTATATTCAAGAAACTTACATTTCTCTGAATGTTATATGAACTTACATCAACAAGACCTGATGTAGCCAGGGTGTAGCTATATTTTAAATCGAAATCTCAGGATTCACTAAACAAAATAGTAAACATTGGATTTTTTCACTAGTCAATTGAAAATATTTAAGTATGCGTTTTAAAGGTTTCTCATTTTTTCATTGTTCTTAGTGGTCTCCTACTAGGGTGTGTGGTTGGTTAGAAAATGTGTTCAACTCCACCTATAAATGTAAAAACCAATATTAGATGGTTTCTTCTTAATATTCTAATTGACACAGTTTCGACACCTTCTAAAATCTGTGGACCGTTGATTCATCTCTAGTTCAATTTTTTTAGGCCAAAAAGTGTTCAGTTGACATTGTGTAGGGGATAAATGTATAATATAAGTTAATTTTGTGACAGTTGTCCAGCAACATGAGGCAAATACAGTAGTATCTGTCAATAGTTGTGCTGCCTTCTGTTGTGAAATTTTGTGAGGTTGTTACAATTATACTCGTGGCGATTATAAATAGTGGAAAGTTTAAATAAGGAAATCTTTAAGGGCAGTAGATGGGTTTCACAAATTTCTACTTAATACCACCAAACTGTGATTTGAATTCTATATTTCAGAATGATACTTTATCAAATTGTCTGAATATTTGTATAAATCATGAAAGGTCATGTCTTCTAAAGTTCTCAGAATATTTTTAATGATTTTGAAATTTAAAGTTGATCAAATTGGAACATTTGCACAGAAATAAAGATTTGTGGCAGGGACTTAACAAAATTAATTTCAATTCAGAGTAAGCGATACTACAGTCTCAGTTTTCACATACAAATTGTTGGTTGTTATATAATATCAGGCATTCTATAAAAATGAACCCATTTAATTTTGTCCACTTCTTTGGTAAAGAAAACTTTACAATTCCATTAAAATAGCTAACATGGTTAATTTTGTGGTGGTACTTGACAAACTCTATACTTTAAATTGCATCATCCTTGTTCTTTGTATTACTCCATGAAAATCCAAAACACGTAAAATTGTGTTTCTTTAGCCTTAACAATTATTTTACAAAAATTTCTTCCTCTCCAAGCTTCTCCAAAAAAAGATCATTTTCATTATTAATATTCTCTCAGACTCTACTGTAACAAATGAATACCTGGTGGGAAAGTGATGGGTTGATTTTACACTATATTTCACATTATGTGGAAAACCATGGATTTCATTGTTTATTCCTTTGCTTTATACACCTAACAGGATCATTTTGGGGTTATCGAACAAGGTTGATTCTTTAAGAATTGCATCACAATTGAAAAACATTTATTTTTGTAGTATTAGAGTTGTCTTTGATAACAATGTATTTTTGTTGAACCTTATTATCTAATACTTAAAGTGACTACCCATGATCCTGAATTTCAAGTTTCACTTTTGTCCACACTTTCAAACATTTTTTGCATATTTAGAAAGCCCTTCCATATACTAACATATGTACAAAACATCTGCATAAATGGCATATCTAGTGCCAATTAATTGCAGTTTCAATTAGAAATTAACTCAGAAGAGTGTTTCTATAAACCAACATTTAAATCTTGATTTTTAAACTTCAGTGGTGTACTTGACCATTTGTTAATTTTTTTTTTTAAACTTCTTCTTGTTTAAGACATTATGTTATTTTTCTTCTAAGAAGACAACCACACTTTATCAAACAACAGATTTAGGAAATTATAAAAATACTGCTTATAGCGCCCCCAAGAATCAAACTTGCTAAAAATCCTCTTTTCTTCACAATTTCAGCAATGTTATGATGATTTGTTTGTTTTGATTCATATGTCTCTGTACTTGATTCTGACAATGTTTAATGATTTGTTTTGACCAGCAGAAATCATGGGCAGTCCCTTTAAATACCAAAAAAGTAAAAACAAATGGTGGAACTTTTATCAAGTCATAAAATAATACTGATAATGACAATAAAATCATACATTACTGTTTTAAGTGAGAAAAAAAATACCTGTTGCATGTGTACAAATTAGAATGTGAAGCCATAGGAGCAAAGTTGTTAATGGCATGTTGTCATAATTTCATCCAGAAAATAGATTAGGCTAATATATTTGTTTTGTTTACCCTAAGACGTATTTATATGAGTTAAAATTGTATTTTTTCAATAAAATCTGTTCTATGCAATAACACATATAAATATAAAATACAAAACTTTAAAGCAATATCTTGTGATTTTAGCTTGGTCTTTCTCGGGGTATCAATATAATATACAATCATACACAATTGAGAGTGCTCATTTCAAAAAATGTTATATTATGCCTGTAACCCCCAGATCTTCAAATCAAAGCATAATTCTGATGATCGCAAAGACTGATGGGCTTGTTCTTTAAAAGAACAAAGCATACGATTTACTTTATAAATGCATATTATCTTATATTAATAAAATAGTGGTGCAATTGTGTTCATATTTGAAAAGAATCTTCAAAAAGTTTTTCAAATAAAAGTCAGCAATTCTGGATAATCCCCCCTTGTGATTTTAGGGTTAGGGTTAATTTAAGGGTTCACATTTAGGGTTAGGGTAAAGACTTGGTTGCGACTGTCACCTAATGTGCACTTTTCCAAATATACCATATTTCATATCTACGAGTACCCAATATAAAATATCACTTTGTAAATGGTGTAAAAAGTGCAATCGATGTTTTCAAAGTGCATGTACGAGGGGTAATAGCATAGTTTAGTTTACTAAGTTCTATTGACATTAAACATTGTTTAAGCTTAGCTGATCAATGCTTCAGAAACATTTCCTTGAAATTGATGTTGACAAACTATTTCTTACCTAGATGGCCAAGAATGTTTGCTGTATTGAATTAAAGAAAAATTAAGAGAAAACAGATAAATGGAATAATAAAATATGGGATAAATTAGCAAAGGAGATATAATGAAATCCTTGATATTTGCTTTCATGCAACATTATTTATCTTTATATTCTTTTAATAATTTTTTTTTTCTCATTTTGAAATGATTAAAACATGTTTATCCACAACACTTGGTCACATAAGAAAAACAATTTTCCAGATGTGTCCTTCTGGGATATTTTTGTGCATGTAACTTACAAAAATTGGTATTTCAGTGAAATGCAACACAAAAATTGACAAATAAAAATATATTTATCATTGAAATTAGTTTTTCTGTCTTTTGTGTACATGTAACTCGACATATCTGATATTTCAGTGAAATTTAACACAAAAACTGACAAATAAAACAATATTAATCATTGAGATAAGTCTTTCTGTCATTTGTGTACATGTAACTCGACATAAGTGATATTTGAGTGAAACTTTAACACCAAAATAGACAAAAAACATTTATCATTGAGATCAGTTTTTCTGTCAATTGTGTACATGTAACTCGACATAACTGATATTTGAGTGAAACTTAACACAAAAATTGACAAACACAACAATAAAGTACCATTACAGTGCTGTTTTATTAGAACCAAAAGTGCACAAATTGTTTGAATGTATATAATAACAAGTATGGGATGGTGAAACATGATTTCTTTACAACATGCACACGTTCAGGTAAGAATTAACAGACATCTATGGAATCTCCTTACTTACTTAATTACAATTTTATGTACAATTTCGTGATATACATGTTGAGGTTTATACAATCATATATTATTATAGTAACATGCATTGCTTTGATACATAGGAAACAATAGTAAATAACAATAATTCAAAATAACGATAACACTAGAAGCCCCTTAAATAATCATAGATGTCACTTCTCGACATCAAGAGTTGTTATTAACAATTCGGGTGTCGGCAGAAACTAATAGGAGGTTTTTTTATTTGCACGACGGACGTTTCTACGATGGTGAAATGACACCTAGAGACATGTGCACATCCTCCACTTTGCGTCAGTCCTCTAAATGCTACAACACATGTAGAGCCTAACAACCGTCATGGTGACGATCGCAACGTTTGGTGTTTTACCGTCGCAGAAGCGTCCGGCGTGCAAATCAAAAACTCCCTAATATTGCCCTTGAGGCAGCTAAGAACTGGAAGAATGAAATCAGTCCTAGACAGGTATTTGAAATCTTGTCCTTCAGCTTGCTAGGTCGGTGCTCTCCCAACTGAGATTTTAAGCCAGTTGATAAGAAGCACTTGATACAAATCTACAGGCCTTAAGTTCAATATCATTACTTGTTAACTCGCAAGCATTTCCATAACTTGTCTAACGGCAAGCTGGCATGAAATAGAAACAGTATTAAAACATACAAATCAAATGTGATAAAGAAGATACTTAAGGTTCGTTCATACTAGCATTTTGTTGCATTCAAGATAGGTCGTGTTGCTGATATATATTGATTTTTTTCTTGCCGCAACTCACAACTCACCGTAATGTCATCGCATTTGAAATTAAAATGTTTTTAACTTTATTGCGACGCTGCAAGACAGTTATGCCACAATCATTGTATAGTAAAATCAGTGTGACACCCTACCCCACTGCTAGTATGAACGTTTATTAAGCATGAGAAGCTTCCAGAACGAAGTAGCTCCTTTATCACTCATATCATCATAGGTGACAAAACCATAGTTTAATGACAGGCTCTTCCAATGGTCACATCTTGTCAGTTTTGAAACCAACCAGCTCATAGGGTGACCTGCACTAACTAAGAAAGAGCACCTACATGGCTAGAATTTCTTTTAGTTATATAGGCATGAATCCAACTTGATTTTTGTGAAGGTTGTATGTTTACACAGAAAAGATAGACAATAATTATATTTCATAAACTGCAACTTCGATGATCAAGCTAGATTCCTGCATTGTTGATGAAATTCTAGCTCTGATATTTGTCCTTCTGGGACCATCTAGATGCAGTCCAATTCACATTAATGTATGTTACGCCACTGGATTATGCACGGTACCCAGCAAGTTTTTTACCATGATCAGTGGTAGAGAGTGCAGTGAAAACCAGCCGTCAAATCATTGGCTTGCACTTTTAGGGATGTACCATTAGACTTCAAGGGGTGTACCATTATACTTAAAGAGTGAAAAAAGAGTTTTTAAGAAGAAAATAAATGCGACCCACTGGTGGGTAAGAAAAACCCAAACTTGCCCCATCAAACTCTGATAAATTAGCAAATAAAAAATAGATTTAAAAGCTTTGACGTCAAAAAAATAAATCCTGCCTGGACCCAAACTCCCCCACCCCCTTAAAGTCAAACGGTGTATCCCTTTATCAGCAAAGCATGACAAAGCAACTTCCAAGTTCAACACATTTTTGTGAATTCAGTGGCCTAAATCTTAATATCTTCAAATGCAAAACCTAACTTCAATAATATCTATAGATTATAGGTCAATGTATATGTTTTTGTCCCCAGATAAATTAGACAAATGCTGATGTTGATGTAGCGTTCAGAGAAGATGGAAGGATCTTCTCTGGTCCGCTGTGCACAAATTTGCACGGTATCAGTTCAAGTACTTTGGATTGTCTAATTTCTTGAGGAACAAGACATACGCATGTATTAACCTAATTAGCACATGAAAAAATAACAACTCTTTAGTACCAAAATAATAAAACAAATACCTGTATCTAAAATTACCTGCAAGAAAATTAATCAGTCCTACGTGACCAATAAGCAACACTTGCAGATCAAAATGCACTAAGCGCAGTACATCCACTCCGCATATTCTTAAATTTTTGTTTTTGAATGATATAAATAAACTTCACCAGAGATAAGAATGGTAGTGATGTCAATTCTGGTCAATAAAGTGTCTCTAGATGTGTGCACCTGTATGACGGCGTTGTTGCAGTCGCGCAACAAAATGCACATGAAAGTAAACCATGCACAATAAATAACGTGGCGCGCATGGAGAAACACCTTTTGACAGGAAGTGACATCACTACCATTCTGATCTCGGGATACACTTTATAGAAGTGTAATAATACAAAACAAAGCACATGGTGTCTTAACACTAATATCTATGATCAGTCCATTTGTGAGAATGTTGTATCTACATGCAATTACCATAGCAGATACTGTGTTTTATGTGGGAAAGCACCAGTTGTCTGCATAATACTTCAGATATCTCCCACTATACTAAAACACAGTACCTGCTTGCAATTAGCTACACAGATAATTTGTTTTACTTTCAGAAGGAAGAATTCTATGCATAACATATTCACATTGAGGATGACATAGAATTGAAATCCTGAATTTTAGGTCCCACCTGTTCTTCCGAGTGCCGGGTGAAATCAACGTACTAGAAGCATGGTGCGCTTATTCCATCAGACAGTTGATG
Source organism: Ophiopholis aculeata (assembly GCA_032273385.1). Taxonomy (NCBI): domain Eukaryota; kingdom Metazoa; phylum Echinodermata; class Ophiuroidea; order Amphilepidida; family Ophiactidae; genus Ophiopholis; species Ophiopholis aculeata. Next base: position 2,284 of record JAUMTS010030465.1, on the reverse strand, counting down.
AAGGAGTAGGAGTAGGACCTACAGAATACCATTCCAAAATCAATTTTGAAATGAGGCGATGTGGAGTTTAGCCTGACCTTGGTGTCATTTTAAAAAACCCACTAATCACTGATACTGAATAACTTTTCATTTAGACTATCTGGAGCAAAATGAGATTATGATACAGTTATCCCTTTCCACTGGAATATTAATTCTGAAATATAGTCCAATATAATCATCACTTCCTTTTGTATCTTATTTTTGAGCGATACAAAACTAAACCGGCTTTATCTTTCTAACAGTTCTTTCAAATTTGCTGTTTTAGCAACACAGAGCTCTTAAACTAGAAATTGAGATTGTACCTCTAACAAACTTGCCTGATCATATTTCATTTACATACGGCAAAATGTAGATTACATAACAACTGCACACTTTACAAGATGCAACTATTCTTAAGTGAGTTCATTTACTTGATCATATCACTTTGAACTGCTAACTACAGCAAAGAATGGCCCATCAATTGTCATAGGTCATCATGTCCGCCAAATCTAATCTTACTTTGAGAATTGCTTAAGGCGACTTAACAACATATTTTTGATGTATTACTGCACTTGGTAACATGCGCGCTGTCCTAACAACAGGGATGTACCTACATTTTTTCGTGAACTAGCAAGTCGGGCTGGTAAAAGGTAGGAGTTACCAGCCTGACTGTCAACTGCTTACAGCCGGGCATGTAGTTTGGAAAAGTTACCAGCCCGACTGAATAGCTACCTGCCCGGGCCTGCTGGAGGGTACTAAGTAACAGCCCTGCCTAACAATCATGGCATAATATGTGAGAGTCAAGGTAGCAGAAAACTTGCACTATTTTGATCTGGTATGAAGCTCTAATTGGGGATATTTGGTATAATTCGGATGTTGCCCTCAATAAAACTAAATATGTGCGTCTTTACCTGTATCTACTGAGATTTGAGTGTGAACATGTTTGAAAATCTGAAACACGCAAGGGGCTAACGCACACATTTGCGCATAGTATGGAGTTACTGGCTCTTTAAGACATGACACCCATTCTCAAGATGAGTCAACCTTCTCATGCAAATTGTTAATTCAGAAACATCTTGTTTGATCATCATCAACATGCCTATATATGATCACAATCAGGTTGAGTATTAATAGCAGCTTCAAAAACTTATATAAGTGCCAAGCAAATACTAAAGTCTAGGCTAATTTAGTATGAATTCAACTTTACAACACTAAACAGCAGCCAACCGTACAAAAAAAACAACAAATAAGATTGTGAGTTTGTGACAGCAAGCTTAGCTTTAAACTGTTTAACAGTTTGAAAGGTAATACTGATCACTTTTTGAGGGGGGGTTGGCCTATCGAACGATGCCATGAATTTTGGAATAGCGGAAACGTGTTTTGTTAAAAAAGTAACTTTAACGTTGAGTTGAAAATATCGTATTAAATAATAGCTAACAATCAATATGATGGTTAAACAACAATACCACAACACTGCATATTATGAAATTGGCATATCAAACTTTGAACCAAAATATGCAAATAAGCTCATCAAAATACATAAATATGAAAGCAATAATGGTGACAAGCAATGCTATACGGAACCTGGATCCAGCAAGATTTACTACATTACCAATGCAGAAGAGGATCTGAAAGTGCATTAAAGTAAAACATTGGATCAATTATAAATGCAGAAGGTTTACTAGAAATAACCAAAATGCTCTTTTACACGAAACTGAATTGCAGCGTCTGTTTTGTAAACTTGAAAGGGTACATTGTCTTGATTAGGCCCAAATAAGTTGTTTGACTGTCTACATAAGCAGACGAAGTGTCTGCGTGTAAAATCAACCATGACTAGTGGTCAGAGGTATGTGATCAGCATTTCAAAATGATTGCACAAAATAATCAATCATTACTAAATTATCACACTAATCAACCCCTTGGTAAAATGATGGACTTTTTATCAGTAAAACCAAGAGGTCGCAAAAGCTTTGTTAGGTGTATATATCGCAATGTCTAATGACCATTCTGTGTAAATATAAGCAAATTTGTAAGTTATTTAATTTTACTTTATAAACAGCACCAGTTTTTTTTTGTAACCTTTGTGTGGCTGTTGAAGGTGCTAAAGTTACTATTTTGGAAAATAAAAAAAGGAAATTTCTCAAAATGCAACTTTGTTGATTTTACACTAGGGGAAAATAATTTTGTTTAGGGGTAACGCCAAGTTTTTTTCGTACGATTCGGGGGGGGGGGGGGCATAAATTATGATGGATCCATAATGATATTT
>JAUMTS010030354.1:0-11258 GCA_032273385.1 Ophiopholis aculeata | reverse complement strand
GTAATTATAACTATTATGGCGGGTCAATTCTTAAGTCATCAGAAATGACTTTCCAATGAAGATTTATGTTGTAAAAGCACAACATGGCGTCTTCAAAGAGTTTTTGGCGTGTTTTTCAGGTGACCTAACCGCAAATAAAGTCGGAGTTTGTCCATATGGCTAATATTTTAAGCGTTTCAGTAAATGTATATTAGTAGTAAGGATTCCTAAGCAAATTTGTCTACTTAAATCAAGTTCACTAGGGCGTAAATTGAAGTTTTAAAACTCGGGATTCGTACTAAAGAGGAACCATATCATTGATTACTTCATTTTATGCCCGAGTAAACATGTTGCTCCTTTCTAAAGAATACAAAAGAGTAAGCAAAAGTTTTATACAAATGTCATCTACATATTAACGTTTACTTTGTTTTAAAATTCTAAGCCGTTTGGAACAACGACGACTTTTAAAATCGTAAAATATAGAAACAGTGTCAGAAAACACAATTTCTTTGAAGTTGCCATTTTGTGCTTTCCAAAATACAATACTTCAACAAAAGGAAATTAGTGGGAGCTTTAGAAGTGACTGTTTTATAAAGTTTAGAAAATATGATTAAGTATACTTCTGAAGAAAAAAAAAGGAATTCAAATCACGGTGTGGTCATATTCGGTCGAAATCCTACAATAAGTTGGAGACCCTTAAAGAACATAAACTCCCGCAGGTTATTTGTTCGGACGGATCTAAGAATTTAGAGAAAAGGCATTAGCATCTGGAAATAAATCAATTACGTTAAAGATTCTGACAGGTTCGTTGTCTCCCTTAGACTTATCAAGACAACTAGCAAATGGCAATTATTTTGACTGCGAGAAAAACCTCGGTTATACTATACTTGAATAAATCGAGACTAAGCATTCTAAGGAGGAAGTCGACAAGTTTTCATGAATTAAAAATTATCTAAAGACCGAAAGTTTTAAGTTATAAACTGCATCAATGGAAATCAGGAAAACTAGATATCGTAGGTGTATGAACTGTCGACGTAAGTATATTAAATTGGTTAAAATATTGTTTACAAAATTCATTAGCCTATAACAACATCTATTTTCCGGATATCTTTCTTTCGGTTACCTTGCCTCTCTTGATTTTTAAACTTTTTTAAACGTTCTCTCTATGACTAGTTATTTTGTATTAGATTTTTTATTGTATGATTTATAATACTTATTAAAATGTATTTGAATGATTTAATTGCAAAGCTGCCCGTCAGTTTATGTTATGCTTAGGACTTAAATAGTGTCTACTGAAATGAAAACAATTTTATTTTAAAAATACAAGTGATTTAAAGCCATAAATCTCTTTACTTCTTGTAAAAGGTTTATCAGGATAGTAGAACATCATAACATTGAACGGTCTTAAACAACATATCCAAATACTAACTATTTTGAGTTACGACGTTTCGATGCTTACTGTCTAGCATCTTGATCGCGCATGATGTAATTGCATCCAGATCTGGTGTTTCTAGAAGTATTCTTGATGACATGTAAGGAAAAATTACTATACATTTCAAACTATTCAGAAGTTTCCCGATTGAACACTCTAATGCTAACATCACAAATACAATTGTATACTTTGTATTCAGTTTAAATAATACAGACCTGTCTATCAGCTGACAGATGACAGAGAAAAAGCAAAAGTTTGCAAGATATAAAGTGTTGTATAACAATTTGATATGGTCCAACAATGTACATAAGTGTACATAGATAATTTGAGTAGTCATAACTGAATTTTTTGATTTTTTTTGCGGGGTCTTGTATTTACTTATATTATTATATATGTACTGACTAAATCATCAATAACATGTTTGCTGTAATCGCATAGCAAAATGCTTCATTTTTGTTCATACTGAACTACTTGTATAACTAAATATAACCAAGATCAGTACAAACATATTCATATATTGTTAGCACTTGATGCTTTGCATACCATGAGTTAGGACATCGTGTTGCAATATACATTTCAAGTGATTCAATTAAGCCATCAGACGTGTTACACCTCTTTAAGAAGGATTTATAACATCGGTGAAAACGTGTTTGCTATAACTACGACAACTGCAGTACTTATGTATTGGTGCTTTAATAAATATTTCATATCAAAACAACTACTTGCATACAGAGACATTATGTGCATTACACTTAAGACGAGACCAAAAGCTATGCAGCTCGATAACACTCTACGATCGTGATGCTTTTCTTGATGCTTCCAAAAGTAAACCCTGAAGGTAAACATTATATTTTAAACTGCTTTACAATGATAGTGTATGCCAAAGTACGTATTAAATGAGTCCTTATAGACTATATCCAACCGTGTATATTTCCTATTTACCTTGGCGTGAAATCGGAGGGTAACACGACTCACACAGAGCATAAAGCTATATAAAAACAAAAGTGAGCACACTATAGATAAAATGTTCCCTGCATGATGATGATTTTCTAAAGGTTCTCAGACTTTGAACTTATAAATAAATATATTTAAGTTATTGTTTTAAACCCTTCTAATACTACACATTAATATATACATCTAGACTGAATAATATTTTGAAGTGTTTTCATGAAGATCCTATACTTCAATAAAAACGTTAGTATTGTTATTATATTTGTTCTTGAATTTCAAGAATAAAAGCGTCGAATTAAAGAAAATCTAGAAAATCAGACTTTGCTTGCAGGTGTATTCCCTAAATAAAACCTGTAAATTCTAAATTGGATAAAATAACTTTCCAGAAACTGGTTCATGACATCGACTTCCAGATCGCTTTTGTTCTAAATGTTCAAAGCGCAATTGCCAGGAGTTAGCCAAGTATTGTTGATGATGTTATAATGTGAGTAACACCTTATGAAACACAATGAACAAAACAAACAAAAACAAGTGAAACAAAACAGACGAATTAAATGAAATATCAAAGTACATACATACCGAGCGTAGGTGTTTGTTTATAATGAATGTTGTCTTGTTTTCTCTTCTTAGGGTTATTTTTAGAATAAAATAACCCTTACATTTTTAGCCATTTTTATAAAGCTAATTTTTTTTTCAAAGACATAATAATTGGCAGGTGCCTATTTAATAGCGTCAGTGAGTTTCAGTGAAAGCTGTGATTGTTTTTCCGAGGAAGTCGAAAAGTTTTCATGAATTCAATATATCTAAAGACCGAATGCTTAAGTTATAAACTGCATCAATGGAACTCAGGGAAATTAGATATCGTAGGTGCATGACTTGTCGACGTAAGTATATAAAATTGGTTAAAATATTGTTTACAAAATTCATTATTCTATAACAACATCGATTTTCCAGATATCTTTGTTTCGCTTACCTTGCCTCTCTTGATTTTTAAACTTTTTTGAACAATCCCTCTATGAATAGTTATTTTGTATTAGATTTTGTATTGTATGGTTTATGATACTTATTAAAATGTATTTGAATGATTGAATTGCAAAACTGCCGTCAGTGTATGTTATGCTTAGGACTTAAATAGTGTCTACTGAAATGAAAACATTTGTTATTTTAAATACAAGTGATTTAAAGCCATAACTCTCTTTACTTCTTGTAAAAGGCTCATCAGGATAGTAGAAAATCATGAAAATTGAAAGTTCTTATAACAAATATCCAAATACTTACTATTTTGAGTTACGACGTTTCGATGCTTACCGTCTAGCATCTTGATCACGTATGATGTGATTGCATTCAAATCTGGTGTTTCTAGAAGTATTCTGGATGACATGGTCGTATACGTGATTGAGATTGTACACGGCGCGCCCCACAAAAAGGCCAACAAAGCCAAGTCCACTAAACGCAAAGACGACAAACCCATATCCAACGGTATGGTTATACAACTTATGTTGAAGGCTGCTCGGAGAAGTTGACGAGAGTTTTTCGGAAACACAACATCGCCACAGGTTTTAGGCCCAACAACACCATTAGAAAAACCTGGGTCCATCCAAAAGATAAACGCGACCCCACTGAGACCGCGGCTTGCGTTTATGAACTTGCCTGCAAGAACTGTTACTTCACCTATGTTGGTGAGACGGGAAGGCTCCTTGCCACGCGTATTAAAGAACATCGCGTGGAGACAATCTCCAAGAAAATCCACACGAGAGCCACCCGGTTAGCCTCCATCTCAGACCAACACAAGTCAACTATCGCTGACTACGTCGCTGCCACCAACCACGTCATTGACTGAGAGGACCCACAAATCCTCCACCGTGAAAGCGGCAGAGTGTCGAGATAGATCAAAGAAGCAGTTTGGAACAGAAGAAGGGGGAACAAAGCAATAAAAAACAAGGTGGGGGGCGCCGTTTACAATCTCAATCACGTTTACGACCATGTCATCCAGAATACTTCTAGAAATACCAGATCTGGATGCAATAACATCATACGTGATCAACATGCTAGACAGTTAGCATCGAAACGTCGTTACTCAAAATAGTGAATATTTGGATATGTTTTATAAGAACTTTCAATTTTCATCTCTTTACTTCTTTATTTGTAAGCAACACTTAAAGTGGGTGGCTTTGCAAACGCTTTAAAGGTCACGTAATGTGAACGGCTACTCATTTGAAAGATGTCCATCCTGTTTGTCATTCTGTCCTATGTGCTTAGTTCAAGCACTAATCAAACAGCATGATGATGGACATTCATCGGTTTATCAATAGTGTCAATATTAAGTGGGTAAATACAAATGCCTTTTGCAAACTTTCTTAGAAATTGTAAAGAGCATACGTTACTTTATAAGAAAACTACGTTTGTAAAACTTTTTTAAGGTATTGATATTGACGTTGACAGTCAGATTATGATTAAGAAGTTATCAAATTTGACAGTAGTTTACCTTTGCTGACTATTTAATTGTCGGTATTTACCTACTTAATTTTGTTAACCCTCGTCCTTCTGAGCCTTTTTGTAACACTTTGTCCTGAGAGTGGTGGAAGTGAACTTTGAATTATAAGCAAACATTACTATAAATGTCAAACTATTCAGAATATTCTGATTAAACACTCTAATGCTAACACCACAAATACTATTGTATACTTTGTATTCAGCTTAAATAATACAAACCTGTCTATCAGCTGACAGATGACAGGGGATAAAGCAAAAGTTCGCAAGATATAAAGTGTTGTATAGCAATTTGATATGGTCCAAAAATGTACAGATGTGTACATGGATAATTGGAGTAGTCATAACTGAAATGTTTGATTTTTTTTGCGGGGTCTTGCATTTATTTATATTATTATATATGTTCTGACTAAAACATCAACAACATGTTTGCTGTAATCGCATGGCAAAATGTTTCATTTTTGGTCATACTGAAATACTTTGTATAACTAAATATAACCAAGATCAGAACAAACATATGTATATATTAGTAGCACTTGAGGCTTTGCATAATTCCACCATGAGTTAGGACATCGTGTTGCAATATACATTTCAAGTGATTCAATTAAGCCATCAGACGTGTTACACCTCTTTAAGAAGGATTTATAACATCGGTGAAAACGTGTTTGCTATAACTACGACAACTGCAGTACTTATGTATTGGTGCTTTAATAAATATTTCATATCAAAACAACTACTTGCATACAGAGACATTATGTGCATTACACTTAAGACGAGACCAAAAGCTATGCAGCTCGATAACACTCTACGATCGTGATGCTTTTCTTGATGCTTCCAAAAGTAAACCCTGAAGGTAAACATTATATTTTAAACTGCTTTACAATGATAGTGTATGCCAAAGTACGTATTAAATGAGTCCTTATAGACTATATCCAACCGTGTATATTTCCTATTTACCTTGGCGTGAAATCGGAGGGTAACACGACTCACACAGAGCATAAAGCTATATAAAAACAAAAGTGAGCACACTATAGATAAAATGTTCCCTGCATGATGATGATTTTCTAAAGGTTCTCAGACTTTGAACTTATAAATAAATATATTTAAGTTATTGTTTTAAACCCTTCTAATACTACACATTAATATATACATCTAGACTGAATAATATTTTGAAGTGTTTTCATGAAGATCCTATACTTCAATAAAAACGTTAGTATTGTTATTATATTTGTTCTTGAATTTCAAGAATAAAAGCGTCGAATTAAAGAAAATCTAGAAAATCAGACTTTGCTTGCAGGTGTATTCCCTAAATAAAACCTGTAAATTCTAAATTGGATAAAATAACTTTCCAGAAACTGGTTCATGACATCGACTTCCAGATCGCTTTTGTTCTAAATGTTCAAAGCGCAATTGCCAGGAGTTAGCCAAGTATTGTTGATGATGTTATAATGTGAGTAACACCTTATGAAACACAATGAACAAAACAAACAAAAACAAGTGAAACAAAACAGACGAATTAAATGAAATATCAAAGTACATACATACCGAGCGTAGGTGTTTGTTTATAATGAATGTTGTCTTGTTTTCTCTTCTTAGGGTTATTTTTAGAATAAAATAACCCTTACATTTTTAGCCATTTTTATAAAGCTAATTTTTTTTTCAAAGACATAATAATTGGCAGGTGCCTATTTAATAGCGTCAGTGAGTTTCAGTGAAAGCTGTGATTGTTTTTCCGAGGAAGTCGAAAAGTTTTCATGAATTCAATATATCTAAAGACCGAATGCTTAAGTTATAAACTGCATCAATGGAACTCAGGGAAATTAGATATCGTAGGTGCATGACTTGTCGACGTAAGTATATAAAATTGGTTAAAATATTGTTTACAAAATTCATTATTCTATAACAACATCGATTTTCCAGATATCTTTGTTTCGCTTACCTTGCCTCTCTTGATTTTTAAACTTTTTTGAACAATCCCTCTATGAATAGTTATTTTGTATTAGATTTTGTATTGTATGGTTTATGATACTTATTAAAATGTATTTGAATGATTGAATTGCAAAACTGCCGTCAGTGTATGTTATGCTTAGGACTTAAATAGTGTCTACTGAAATGAAAACATTTGTTATTTTAAATACAAGTGATTTAAAGCCATAACTCTCTTTACTTCTTGTAAAAGGCTCATCAGGATAGTAGAAAATCATGAAAATTGAAAGTTCTTATAACAAATATCCAAATACTTACTATTTTGAGTTACGACGTTTCGATGCTTACCGTCTAGCATCTTGATCACGTATGATGTGATTGCATTCAAATCTGGTGTTTCTAGAAGTATTCTGGATGACATGGTCGTATACGTGATTGAGATTGTACACGGCGCGCCCCACAAAAAGGCCAACAAAGCCAAGTCCACTAAACGCAAAGACGACAAACCCATATCCAACGGTATGGTTATACAACTTATGTTGAAGGCTGCTCGGAGAAGTTGACGAGAGTTTTTCGGAAACACAACATCGCCACAGGTTTTAGGCCCAACAACACCATTAGAAAAACCTGGGTCCATCCAAAAGATAAACGCGACCCCACTGAGACCGCGGCTTGCGTTTATGAACTTGCCTGCAAGAACTGTTACTTCACCTATGTTGGTGAGACGGGAAGGCTCCTTGCCACGCGTATTAAAGAACATCGCGTGGAGACAATCTCCAAGAAAATCCACACGAGAGCCACCCGGTTAGCCTCCATCTCAGACCAACACAAGTCAACTATCGCTGACTACGTCGCTGCCACCAACCACGTCATTGACTGAGAGGACCCACAAATCCTCCACCGTGAAAGCGGCAGAGTGTCGAGATAGATCAAAGAAGCAGTTTGGAACAGAAGAAGGGGGAACAAAGCAATAAAAAACAAGGTGGGGGGCGCCGTTTACAATCTCAATCACGTTTACGACCATGTCATCCAGAATACTTCTAGAAATACCAGATCTGGATGCAATAACATCATACGTGATCAAGATGCTAGACAGTAAGCATCAAAACGTCGTAACTAAAACAGGCCTGTGAGTGACCACAAATGAAAAAATCTGAAACAGCTCTGAAAAGTCTGACATTTGGGGAGCTCCTATACTTTTGTACAGAAAAAAGCTAAAAAAAGTCTGAAATTCTCAAAAAAATAGTCTGAATTCAGATTAAAATCTGAACTCTCACAGGCCTGTTATATGTTACCTCGTCCTAAATGATTTACTTTGCTTTAACCACAGGATGAAACACGGGTGGTATGACAAGACTGAACAAATATCTTTTAAAACAACCCTTAAAATAGTTCAAGAACACTTAAAGAATACTAACTTTGTAGTGGGTGAGTGTAGGAAGAAATAAGGGAAAAGAAATTAGTTAAGAAGGCTGGGATGAGTGGGAATAGAACCAGTGACCTCTTGCATCTGGCATCACAAGGTGTTGCATCATCAAAACAAGGTTTCCGTGGCGATAAACCACCTCAGCCAATTATTATTTAAATTCCAAAGCTGGTTGTGTTGAAGCTCAAATCAGTGTGGAATCTTTGGTAGTTATAGGGATTAAAGCTTTGATTAGTTTTGCAAGTACCTATACACGTAGACCCATCGCTGTCAAGTCGATATCCTTGGTTACAATAGCACTCATAGGTATTGCCACGACTGGAACATTCCTGGGTGCATGGTGCAGTCGCACACAGATCAGCAGGGAAGTCAACTGAGGGAATAATACATCATAATCTTTGTCATCAACAAATTATTGGCATAACAAATATTCAAGCCTGTAAATAATATTTTTTTTACCACTTTCAGATTCAGCATGAAAAATGCATGCAATTGAGTACAAACAAGCCTAGTAATAATATTGGTTAGTAATTCCTGAGATCCTGTGCCCCTGTCATAATACATCATAGCCTTTGTCATCAACAAATTATTGGCATGAAAAATATTCAAGCCTGTAAATAAAGTCAGAAATGTCCTTGATTTCTGAAAAATTACAATTCAATATAAATTTTGTTCCATCGTGATTTAATGTTGACATCGAGTAAACTAAATATACATGGTATAAACAGGCTTATACATGTGTAGAGTACACGGTATGATCTCAAGTATTAAAGGCCCTTAATCCTCTCCATGCAGATGTCGAGTGCAGACAGCATGTCAAAAATGTAATTTTTTTCCTACATTTTATTTAACCACTTTCGAATCAGCATAAAAAATGCATTCAATTGGGTACAAATAAGCCTAATAATCATATTGGTTAGTAATTCCTGAGATCCTGAGCCCCTGTGATTTTGAGTAAATATTGTAAATTGTCAATTTTTGTAAATTAAAATTGCAACCAGTGAATATAGCATTAACTAAATTCTGGCAGCCTTGTTAGTGTTTCAAGTACCTGTACACGTATACCCGTCACTCTCAAGTCTGAAACCTTGACGACAGATGCACTGATAGGTGGCGCCGTTACTCTCGCATTCCTGGTTGCAATGCGCTGACTCGCACAGGTTATAAGTCGGGCCTCCATTGTCGTCAGCTATTGATATACCCAAGTTAGGTGTATTAAAGGAGTTTGGTATGGAAGATAAACATAATTGGTATAACAATATTGGTTGGACTAGTAAATTAACCAGGGCCCATATTCATTAAACCTCACTAGCTAAGTTGGCAACTATCCAATTGTTTACCTGCCAGGTTAACAATGGTTAAAGGACTTTTAGTTGCCAACTAGAGATAGTAAGGTGTTATGAATGTGGGCCCTGATCTTTGTCCAACATCCAGTGCTATCACAGATTCCAACTTTCACTTGAGAACAATTCTTTGGATTTGTTATTTTGATGATTACCCTGGAACAAGTATATTTGTCAGCAAGTTGATATACTGAACTTGGTTCTTTGCTATATGAATTTGTAAACTTTTCCACAACAACAGCTGTAAAAATATGATCTTTTCTTGAGTTACATGGATCAGAATTGTAAAACATTTTCACCTCTATTATATAATACAATACAGACAGCAGTTGCACAATTTCTACAAAGGCTCAGAGCGCTTGCAAATCTGTAAGTCTGCAACTTTTATACAAGTCAAGTACATTTGTGAGAATGTTGCATCTTAAAATACAATAATATGATAATTAATATGATAATTAATACAAAATGAACAAATTGGAGCAAGGAAATAAATTAATGAAACAGTAAGATTTAGCGCTTATTTGAACACATTTGTAAATAAAGATTGTCTGATATGAGAAAGTAAAAGTGGTAAATTTTGCATGTTTAATTTCTTTTGCTTTCAAAAAACATTTCATTTTTTCTTTACGTCTTTATGTCACAAAGGTATGTCGCTATTATTGCAATTGCTTTTGGAATCACAAACACAGAAATAAACATAGAATCAAAATTTCAACTTTAACAGCATTTCTCGTCAAAATGGTCCACTTTCAGTGACAAACTTATAAAATACAAAAACAATCTTTTTTAAAAACAACCACTTTTGGTGAATACAACGCTTTTTAAAGTGACATTATTACCCGATTGTGATCTACTTACGACTACATGTAGCGCCATCATTGTTGAGCCTGTAACCTGGCCTACATGAACACTGATATGTGACTGAGTTGCTTTGGCAGTATTGTGCACACGGTGCTGTATCGCATGGATTCCTGTAAGGCCTTGATGTTGGAAATGTACCTGGATCATCTGTCCATATAATACACAAAATATAATAAATAATAACAGCTTCTTTTTTTTTTGAACAGATCTAAGGTGTTATTTTACTAATGTTCAGTTATGCTTTACTGCTAAAAACACCCTGCACTCATAGACTTCTTTTGTCTTACAGTGCATTGAACTGCAAATTAATACATAGAGTTGGTTCATTTTCAGACCGGTAATAGAGGTTCTGCCTCTGACGTATCATACCGGAGCTATGGCGGACCGCTCAAGTGCGTTCAACAAAAACATGTTGCAACTTCAATGAGATTTCAATTGTTCGCCGGTGTAATTTGTGTTAGGTGATTAGATGAGAGGGGTTGATACACACCATTGGGTCGAACAGACTATATTCCGCCATGCTGACGGTAAAGGACGCCTGTTCAAATCTTTTGTTCACAGTAGATCGATTAAAACAGGCAGAACCTCTATTCTATTTTTCTTAGCTATTATAAATAATGGCATTTAAACCAATAAAATTGTACCATTGACCTAACCCTCAAGAAAGTTGTTGTTTATCCATACGGGCTAGTATTTTTAAAGTTACAGTAACCCTGATTTCAAATATATAATTTCTCTGCTTCACCAGTCAAGCTCACAAATTCGAACAAAGAACACAACAAAGAAATCACCTACTACAACAATGCGAACAAATCAAAAATCATAACTCGTGAAGCATAAAATGAATAAT
>JAUMTS010030243.1:0-11263 GCA_032273385.1 Ophiopholis aculeata | reverse complement strand
GAGTCATTCATCAGTCTTTCATCTATGTTGCAGCTGTTTGGTACCCTAGCTAGATAGCAGTGGAACACTAAGTGCTATAATTTATTAAATTATCATTAAGTCACGTAGATTGCAACAATTGGAAAGTTCACGTATTATTAGCAAAATCCTGTGTGTTTCACGTTTCCTTTAATTTAATATAAAAGTTATTACTTTTACTTCAACTTATTTTATAACGGCCTCGTTTAAGTGTACTTACCGATGCCTATCAAATTATGTGTTGAAATACGCAAGGAATGGTAAACGATCTGACAATCGAAGATTAAAACAATCATTATAATGATAATAATGTGAGCTCACAAATGTTATTGTGTAAACATTGTAAAGTTTAATGTGTACCGAAAGTAGTTTCAGGGAAACAGTTGCCCTTAAGCGGAACGACAGGAAGTTTTGGTTGGTTGGAATTAACCTCATATTGTAATCCTTACATTTGTAGCAAATGTTAAGTTTGTTTTAATATATTACTGGTAACTTACCAATATTAAGTTTTGTCACTTTAAATAATAAAATGTAACGTTAATGATTATTGGCGACTGGAGTCATCAATCATACTTTCATCGTAGTTGCAGATGCATGCACCCTATAAAGATAACAGGGGACACCTAATGTCGTGATTCATGACATTATCTCTAAGTCACGTAGAGTGCATAATTTGAAAGCCGTGTATTGTTAGCGACATCCTATGTGTTTCACACTTCCTTTACTTGAATATAAAAGTAATACATTGTACTTCAACTTGTTTTATAACGGCCTTGTGTGAGTGTACCTTACGACGCATATCATAGTATGTGTAAAAACGCGCAGATAGGTTAAAAGATCTGATCTTATCTTCAACACCCTTTGAGGATTTGTTTTTCTGAGTTTAACGCAAGTCAATTTTCATTTTGATCAATTAAAAAAGATTTGCCTTTTACCTAGCGACGTAAAAACAAAAATCCTGGTTTCAAGTAGATAACCTGATACATAATAAGGCTGAACTTTAACAGGTGTGGCTTGAAGAACACTTGTCGATGGCCAGCGTAGATAACAAATAGCAGTTGAGATGTTGTTATATTATGCACACGGTTTTGACAGATATAATCCCCCTGTGTCCTTAGGTACTTAAAATCTACTCATTCTCAATTATACTTGATGTCTCATAGTTAATTCGGAAAGTAATTATGTTTTGTTAACACGTTGTTATATTTCTTGAAAAGAACGACTTGGGTCAAATAGATGTCCCTTAGAAACCGACGACAAACAAGTGACCAATGAATGCTTTACCCACCTGATGAGAAATGAAACCGAAACCCAGTTAAGACAAAACAGGGAATTGTCTTCTTAGAACGTACTATTTTTTAAACAGGAGCATATTAGTAGGACTAATTTCAGTCGAAGTTGAAAAACGATGTTTGCTTTATATTAAAGAAATAATGTGCTCAGTGGCGTATAGAGACCACGTGGCAACCATGAGTTGTGGACATAATAATTGTCAATCAAGCTAAATAAAGAGCTACGGGAGATACAAAATAAAACATAAAAGGGAAAAGAAAATGTGTGACTGCTTTCATTCGAAGATGTAAAACAACGTGTGCTTTATATTAAAGATATAATAGTTTTTCGTTTTCCGTACATTTATTTACGTTTTATTTGCTTTTCATCGTGTACATTTATAGCAGCATTTACCGGGTTGTATTATGTCTGTTCGGAAAATGACGCACACGTACATCAAATATAAATAGTAACTTCTCTAGTTTTAAGTTTCTCGTTTTCCGTACTAATAAATAAAATGGTTGTATTCCATCAAAATGCATCATTGACTGGAGATGGTTACCATTATTTAGTTATATAAATATTAATACCCTCAGGCTGTTATAAAGCTTTACAATTCCTGTTCTGAATGGTATGCACTTTTAAGTTGCAAAGTGTAAGCTGTAAATGTTGTGGCCGCTCACCAAATGTTGTATAACATCACAGATATTCGTGTTTTCAGGTCACTGTGTAAACAAATTAAAATAAAGTGTGAACAAAGTCAACAAATAACTAGCAGATCTCACTTATCTGCGAAGGCTGCCCCTTGTTTTTTTTTAGATAGTCACGATCATCAAAATCATTCAATATTTTAACCGTAAGTTTATTTTTGGACTTAAATTGGCTTTTGTGTCTTCTTAATGTTGTTGTTTGTCTTAAGAGAAGGCATTATACAGGCTTGATGGCCTTGCACCCTTATCCTCCTTAACGTTTGGTTTAATTTTTGTAAATTGTGTTTTTTACTTATTTCGATGTAATTGTCATATGAGAATAAAGATTAATGAAAAAAATGAATGAATGAATGAATGAATGAATGAATGAATGAATGAATGAATGAATGAATGAATGAATGAATGACTGAATGAATGAATGAATGAATAAATGAATGAATGAATGACTGGATGAATGAATGAAAGAATGAATGAATGAATGAATGAATGAATAAATAAATATAAACAAATGAAGACCAACCTCAAAAGGTTCCCAAAATGTTGCCGAAATGTTACACAAAATCGCTATCAATATTTTGTAGATTATTTCTCGTTACTATTTTGACAATGTTGCGATAATAAAAGAAGCAATTTTCTCTCATATCGTCTCAAAAAAGTCATTGAAAGTCTCTTACCCAAAGATCCCCTTTTTTAGGCAACTTGTCACTGAAATATTCCCCTTTTCGCCTATAGTACGGGGTACATGACCGACAGAGCTCGTACGTCACTTTCTGTGGGTCACCTCGATGATCGCAATATAGTTAACCATACTTTCCACCATCTACACTACTAAAAAATCAATTATGTGTGTGTGTCTGTCGGCTGTCTAGTCGTCTGTCTAGCTGGCTACGGGTTCGAAAATTGACCTGCAATTTGGTAGGGGATAAGTGTCAAAGGTCACCTAGAAGTCAAATTGCTTTGAAATGCGCTATGACTGTCAGATTTGACCATTGGTTTTCTTTAGGTCAATTGGGCTTTGAACATCGGAAAATGGGTTGAAATTGATATCTAAAAATATTACAAATCCCTTAAATCAGGCAGCATGTTAATTGTTTCAAATGTTAGTGTTTGATGATACCAAACATGTGTTGAAATTATTAGTAATAAGCACTTAAAGCGTTTTTCTAGAAACAAATATATAATGTATGGTGCAAATAACATGAATCAGGGACAAACAATAAAAGTAGCAAACAATACACTTTACAAACGTCTAGTGATCTTGAACAATAATGTTTCTTCTTCTCTAATTATCCTTTCAGAATAAGATGCATCTTTCCGTTCTTCTGATCTCAATGATCGGCATTCTTCTTGCCAATGCAATGGCACGGCCACTGGGAAGTGAGAAAAAGTCCCTTCTGCAAAGAAACTCAGAAGGTATGTTTCAGGGGTCACAATTAAGATGCGCTTCACGCAAAATTTCAAAATTAAAATGTTCCTTACCATATTCAGATTCAGCATATAAAAGGCCTTTAATTTTCTCAGTAGTCTGGTAGTGCCTAATGAGATAGCCCCTGTGATTTGATCAACAATAATGTAAAGTGTCAACCTTTGTACACTGTAATTGCAGCCAGCGGTGTAGAACAATAAGGATTCGCTTTACATCTAGTGTGTGGATATTTATTTGGACCCTTTTGCTTAAGATATAGGGCGTGAGATTTATGTTATGGTATATATTAAACAGGAGCACAAATGTATAATACATTATGTAAACATTTATGTATTTATATCTAAACAAATTTCATGAATAATCAGTGGAGACACTAATTACAATTAAATCAAAAACTTCAAAAATTACAAAAGAATCATCATTGAATTACAGAAAGAAGCATCATTGTATAAATTAACAAAGATACATGTACATCCATAATTGGGCTATACCAGCTGTGTATTTGGTAATCTGGGAATAAATATACAATTTACAATATGTAAATAAGACATAATAAGCTTTGACTATATTCCTAATAAGTAAGAATAAAAAAGGATTTAAACAAGAAGAGTCCTTAAAAGGACAAACTCCCGTGTAGGTGGTAGTGAAGGAGAGCTTATCGTGATTCATATTTAAAAGGTTAAATTTTTACTGTAAAGTTTATTATCAAAATCAAATATTAACAGACACATAGATATGAAAGTATAACAAAAAAATGTATTTAGGTAAAGAGCACAAACTTCATCTTCAACTTTAAGGTTCCAATCAGCATTTGTGCACATTAGCTTCTTGAAAGAACTTTATATATGCAAGTTGTATTTGCGTAAAGTTAGCACGTAATTACTGACAAGAAATTACTTTTTTGTTGGTACCTTTTTGTGAAAAACAAAGTTTTTAAATGTTTGCATGAGGCCATATTATAAGCAAAATAATAGTTTTGAAGAAAATAATATAATTACCCTAAAACAAAGTCTCAAGTCAAAAGGGACTGAAAATGGTGCATTTTTGACAAAGTAATTAGTTTTCTAAAATGAGAATTTTAAGCCTCTGCTAAACCATAAATCTGCAATGTACACATATAAATACGATGATTATTGAAATGGTGATGATAATGATCTGTAATAATAAGGATGACTCGATGATGATCATGATGATGATTGTTGATGATAGAAAAAGTAACACAAGAACCAAAAAATACGAAAGATATACAGATGAACCAAGAGGACTCGAACCCATGAAATCTATGGCATTTCTGACGCTCTCTTACCGACCGAGCTAAGCATTTGGACGATAAAGCTGACGCATTTGTAAATACATTGATGGTAATAATAATAATAATAATGATAATAATAACAATAATAACTTTATTTTATCACGGTAAACATGTTCAATATACATTGTTCTTACGCGTGCCCGTGGATCATTAAAACATCAAATATAGATACATAAAGACACTGACAATTTATATAATAGACTATCATTATAAATGTTTTAAACTAACAGCCTTATCATACACGGAACAAATTAAAACATAAAAATATCAAAAACAAGATAAGACATTATATAGACATAAAAGACATAAAAGTTTGAGTAAAAGTCAAATTATTTACAGTTATCGTACACTAAAAACATTGTTGAAGGGTAAAATACTGTGAAATTAATTTAAAGACATATTTTTTACACTCACTTTGTCTACACTCTATACAAATTGTCACGTCTTATTTTGCAAAAGTAACGTCATAAAAAATTCAAGCTTTCTGGATAAATCATATTGCATTGCATTGTATTGAAATTACAGATGTTTTTTGAAATTGGCAAGATAAACTGCACTTTTAGCATCATTGTCTAGTGCATTCCAAAAGGTTCCTGACCTCCATGTCGGAGGTTAGGAACCTTTGTGACAAATTCAAAATGTAAGACATTGTAAAAAGGTCCAGTTTTATACCAATTTGTTTCCAAAAGTTTACTTTTTTCCTAATTTAGTGAACGCAACGTACGTACACTTAAAAAAAAAAAACGTTTGAAAAAGTTAGAAAAAAAGGTTCATAAATATATATATTGATTATACTTTGCGAGCCGATGTGCGCGGAATGATTTAGAATCAATACTAAAAAAACCCTATCATTTGGGCCCCAAAATAAAACTGTTCTCATGGTTTCGTCCCGGAGAATTTTATGAATCAATAAGGAAAGGAAGTTTAGTGTGTTATACAGTGTCCTATAGAATTCTTTTTTCCCAAAAAATGCAAATTTGTTAATTTTTGGCGACCATGAGGAAAAACGAAAAGCATCTGAGGTACAGGGTGTCCTAGAATTCTTCATACCGTGTTTGACAAAAATATTAAAAATACAAAATCACCAATTTCTCTAACCACAAGATCTGTTATATAATGTTGAATATGTCTCCTGCTTATTATTTTAATAACATCAAGATATTGTTATTCGTGGATAATTGAAAACCGACGTAAACTGGTTTTTCATTTTTCGGCAAAAGGAGAAACACTCTTAAAAGAATGCATAAAAGACAAACGCATTGCACACACTGTTTATATCAAGAGAAATGCACACCAGAACACTAGATTTAGTTTGAGAGTAAGTTTATGAAGAAGTTTCAGCCACTGTCTTAAAATAAAGAGTGGAAACAAAGGAGCGAAAGGAGTTAAAACCACTCAAAAATGAATGAAGAATACCGAAAGAAGTGAAACCACACTAAAAGAAGTACATAGTGATTTATTCTTTTTGAAGGGGTGAACTGAGGGACAAATACTTTAAAAGTGTCGTCCTTTATTACACCCTTTAAAAAGGAGTGGTATTTACTCTCATAGAGATGAAACGTTTCACTTTTTATAAAGACATCACCTCGAACTTGAAATTGTTATCTTTTCATGCTTATGACAGTATGCATTGGTTCTTATTCGAAGATAATCAATACAGACACAAACCCGGGCACAAACCAGTATTGACTGGTTATTGGCTGGCTAAAACTGGTCATATTCTAACCATCAAATCAGATTGGATTGTTCACACGATGTCATCATTGCCCAATAATGTTCATGTTTGTTCTGTTGAATTGAACATTTTTGGAAATTGTTTTACTTAAAACGTAGGACATAGATTGTTTGTGAAGTTCAAGCAACATACTAGCATCATTCACACCTCCACCTTGGGTAGAACTGTGTACATCAAACTTGGCTGGTTGAATCGGGAAAATCTGTAGTAGAACCATCGTAAAGACAACATACTCAAGTTTCAGATTATTTCATATTCTTTCTGATACAGGATAAGGATGAAGTGTTCCATGCACCTCCTTTCTGCAGTGCTGTTGTTGTTATGTTCCCTGTTGGATGAATGTAAGTAAAATGCGATTTACAATTGGAATGATTTGATTCATGAAATACCATAACTTTTTAAATTGTTTTTGTGGTAATTACTGGAGGGTCATTCAAAAAGCTGTTCATGTAACTTCGATGGTTGTTAATACTGGAAACTTAAGATTTGCCACAATTTTACTCTTGAATCTCCTCTATATATTGACATGCGTACTTTTATGCTATGTTCTGCTCTGCAGAAATAATGGGATATGTAGACTTAAATTTGGGTCCGTTAAACGGTAACAAAGAATGAGATCAACAATAGTAGACGAAATGTTTGTCATTGTATGATCTCCATGAACAATGTTTTATACAATACAATACAACACAATACAATACAAACAGCATTTGCGCCATTTCCAAAAGGTTCAGAGCGCTTACAATTTAAAACTACATAATTTGAGTAAATTGTGCATCTGAAAAATACAATCTTAAAAGTACAATCAACATGACAAACACTGGAAAAAATAGGTTAATTGGGGAACAAATAGGTGTTAAAGCTTTTTTGAATATATTTTTAGATGAAGATACTACACTAATACACACCGGATAAGATTGATAAAACTTGCAACGGGATAAAAAAAAAACCTGCTCCTACTGAGCTACTCATCATATTTTGGTGGCTTTAAAACAAAACAAACGTAACAAGGCATGTCTTATAATTACAACATTTGCGGTAGAAATTGAGAGATACTATCTACTTCATACACTCATACATGAAACAAAAATGCAGTAATAAACTTATAAAAATGAAACAGACAAAACGCTTATCCGGCCTTTACCAAGTTGGCTTTAAATGGATTTAGGTCCAGCAAAATAAATTAACAAGAAAATAAATTGTAAAGCATATTAATCGTATACAGCACGAAGAAATGAATAAGGGAATGCATAATCTATGGAGATGGAACAGCTTTAAGTTCCTATTTTAAATTCGCACGCTTGGCATAAGCTTTGCAAAATTGGTTAAAAATATTCAAGATATCATCTGCCATATTTACATCCATAAATGTTGTGGAAGTACTACTGAGAGAAAGATTATATTTTACATCTAAATTACTAGAGATGAATAGTTCCCAAATATCTACACAATTAATACTTAATAAGTCACTTTCAAGTTTCTTAAATTCTGACAGTGTTCAATGCCTGACATACAAAAAGGAAGTGCAAAAAAATTTTCACGACCATAGTTATATCATGTACAATTACCATCAATATCAGGAGTTCATTTGCTTGATCTGTGATCAAGTGGAAGAGTGTTTAATCTTATCTTTAAACACGCGCCATAAAAATCTGTTTGATCCAGGAGATAACCTTCCATACAAGGACAATTCTTAATTTTCATGTAATCTACAAGGGATGATTTGGTACTGACTTCATCTTGTCAGTTAACAACTGAGATATTGTGGACAATTGGCTTGATTGACTTAGCTCAGCTTGGATTATCGGGAGTGTCCTCAATCTTTGCGCACCCTATTGTATCATGAAAGTCGCATTTGTTCAGAAAGTCCTCAGCGCATTTCAAGAAATTATAGCGCAATTTTGCAGGATTGGTGTCCATACTAATCATTGTATTGAACAACAGCTTTAACGGGCGGTGTGAACCCATGTCAATAATGCGCAAGAGATATTTCAATCTAAAAGAATGTTGGGTCGATGAAATGTGACCCAACCCGAGTCACCATAAACCAATTTTGTTATATTTTAGACACCATTTTTTGTCAACCCTAGGAACAACCTTAAACGTTAAGGCAAATAAATGGTTTCACTTTTTCACCTGTCGAACAGAGCCCCAGGAGTGGATTTATTTGATTCTTGGCTTATCATGATACACACTTTTGCTTACATGTGACATTTCAATGTTCGTTAAATAAGGGCAAACATAATGAAACATTGTACAAGATTGCTTTTGATTATCTGTGGAACATATGGGGACAAACTTAAGAAGACCACTTAGTGATTTGAAAAAAAAACAGTGACAAATCAATTTTCGTTAAATAAGGGCAAACATAATGAAACTTTGTACAAGATTGCTTATGATTATCTGTGGAACATACCTATATCATATATAGGAACGAACTTAAGAAGACCATTTAGTGATTTGAAAAACAAAATACTAAAGCAATTAACAAGTGAATAACAAAATCAAATATCAGGAATTTCAATAAATTAGAAATCACACAAAAAGTACATTAAGTACCACCACCTGTTTTCACTATGTAATCAATCTTAAAATAATTTCCAATACTTGGTGTATCTTACGTTTGACGAGAAGGCGCCAATTGCTTATTCAATTTGCTACATTGATCAGAAGACAAGCTGGTTTGTTTGTTGTTGAAAATAAAATACATTTTATTTGCATTACTATACAAATTCCCTTGTAGGTACGGGTAAAGTTGGTGTCCCCCATGCCTGCCAGAGGACATGTGAATGGCCACCTCAACACAAAACGTGCAGGTACAAATGGAGAGTAGAATGGTTCTATTCAATGGGCGATATGTGTTCTATTGGTTGTGACAACTCAACTCTTTCTAATGACGACAATGTAGGGTGCCAACAACACCCGGAATGTATTATTCTTGATGGCGTTCCACGACCTGTGAATGTGGTCAACAGACAACTACCAGGACCCAGCATTCAGGTATGATCCACAAATTCGTTTTCCTATACCTTTTATAAGCCCTGATAAAAAGGCCTCCACGACTTGGGCCGTCTGATTTTAAATTGAATTTAAATCACACGTGCCCAAGACCGCGGTAGTTCTTAATCAAGACTATGTTACAATTTTGATTTTCAAACCTTCCCCAAAAGTACCTACAATATAAAAATGCACGATCCAGTAGTATTATCCGGCAAGGTAATAAAACCGGTCGTGTATGTGTTCGAAGGCAACTCAACTCCTCTTAACATGGTGTTGGATGAATAACCGAGCAGTATGTTTTGGTGAACTGACTGGGTAATAGGGAATAGGCTGGAGCGAATACTTTGGCTGGAGGGAGTGGTTAATTCCACTTGCTGACTCAGCCTGTGATGTTCTATAATGATCTAGGTAGAGTGCATTCGCTAAGATAATCACACTTGACCGTGGCTTGGTGTACTTGCGTCTCGAGCCGATTATCTTGTCGAATACACTTCAACTTAGATTCATTATCCGACATACACTTCGAGGATACCCGAGAACCGAATTACCTGAGAACCGAAAGCTAATCTCAGGGATTATCCGATTACCCAATTATTGAAAAATTGAAAAAGATGCTAATTTCCTATTCATTCAATCGATTTAGAATATGTCAATCAAGACTTCCGTGGCAGAATTAGAATATATAAGTTTCAACCTAATATTAATATTAACTATAGTTTAGAATAAATAATAACTTAATAAATGAAAAGGACGAAGAGAGAAGAATAAAATAGAAAAATTAACATTTCATCATGAATATATCCCAAAATATATCCTTTTTTAAAAATCCTGGAGTAGGACAATTTTGCCTTAGAACTAACAATATTTAAACTTAAAGAAAGAAACAGGAAACAAATTGGTGAAAATTCACAGGGAGCCGTGTCAATAAATTAAAGAGTGATTTATGGCCACCTAAACGGTTAAATGTATGACTTTCAAGATGTTGATTTGGTAATTGGATAAAATCAATCCTTGTGAATGGAATTATCGGTGATTATCGTTTTTCGGTTATCGGGGGATTCGGTTCTCGGGTGGAATGCCGTCTAATACTCAGTACCGATTGACGAGCTTGACAGAGTTGTTCTCATATCTATTGCTAGATGAACCAACCTTGTAAAATCGAATCGATCTTATAACGTTATTGTAAATTGAGCCAGCATTGTAGGATATGTTGTACGTCACTATTAAGTTACGCATGTGATCTTAATATGTACAGGTCTGTAGTACCAACATATTGTACACGTAAAACCAAAGATTGAAGTTATCCTGACATTTTGGCTAGAATGTCCATTTAGCTTTCCGAATAGGCCAAGGTCAGTATTACAATTTGTAAGATTTTTGACCAATTATACACTTCTTTGCAAAATTTAAATATTTTATTGTCACATTTGTCAATATTTACACCACATAATGTATATCTAAACTAAAAAGGATACATATATAATGGATTGATACTTTGGATTGATGTAAAACTAATTAACAATCAAGGGTTCATAAAGGTGTTTCTACAGAAAAAGTTGAGGTTAAAAAAAGACACCGTGCACTATTATCTAAATTCCTTTATCATAAAAAGGACTTCATAAAAGCACGTCGTGTATACATATATATAATAACAATGCACTAGAAGTGTATTTAAAGGTACGAGAGTTAGTGATCCCGAAAAGGTAAATGATAAATGGCCATGATGACGTATAAGATGCTACTTTATTTATTTATTAACCAAGGTAGCCCAATCAGTGCGGATCACATGC
>JAUMTS010030133.1:0-11264 GCA_032273385.1 Ophiopholis aculeata | reverse complement strand
AGCTCGTACTACAGACGTCATCTATGAACTTACATAAACTCTGCGTGAAATAGGGATTAACTTAATATGCAGAAGTTTGGCAATCTTTCATAACTGTTTCGTTCACTTCAAACTGCACTGCTGTATTACAAAATCATGTAACATCATGGCGGTACCTGGCACCAAGATTGTATTTTCTTTTTCAATTCTCCTGTCCATGATTCAAGGAATAGTTTGCCTTCACTTTTCAGGTATAATTGATGGTTTTCCAGAAATGTACTCTCTCCTAGATAATGTCACCAGCACCGCAAATGTTGCAGTACGGGTCCTCGAAAACCAACTTGAGAAGCAACAGCAAAATCATGAAGAAAAAATGTTGTTTTTTCGGAATCAAATGGAAAAGGAGCAAAATAACCACAATGAAACTATTGCTATATATCATAATAAAGTGACAAATCAGGAATGCTTTGTTAAATTGCAACAATGCCATCAAATTAATAGTACAGAAATTCTACATCTACTTCAAAATACCTTGGATCAGATAGCAAACGAACAGCAAATGAAACATGATCAGGTTGTTAACTATTTCCTTCAAGGTCAGCAAAATTTGCTTCGATCTCAACAAGAAACGCAAAACGAAATCACAAGACAGCTCCAGAATCAACACCAAACCTTGACTGAGATCGCAGTAACTCAAATACAAATGTCGGAGACTCAAACTCAAATAGCTGTAACGCAAAACCAAGAGAAAACAATTCATAATGAGACTTTAAACTCAATACGAAACCAGGAACAAATCCTCTCCAACTTAGCTGACACTCAAACTCAGATCACAGCGACACAAACTGAGATGGCAAATACCTTCAATCAAGTAGTAACTCTTCTACAGATGCAACATCAGCAACAACAGAATATGACGGCTACTCTGAACATCGTTGTGGATGTACTTGAAGATCAACGAGAAATAATGAAGAACATCTCAATCTCGCTGACCACAGTATTAGAACAGCAAGCTAATCAAATCGACATTTTGGGAGCAAAGCAACACAATTACAAAAGTATCTCTACAGATGCCACCTTACTCCATATTACACAAGCTGCCACAAATCCTGCTACGCCGACAACTGAAGAACCATTAATTCAAGACTGTTCTGATCTCGCTTCGAATGGAGCTTACCCTTCTGGAGTATACACAATCACTCCTAAGAATGAATTGACATTTGAAGTTTATTGCGATATGGACGTTGATGGGGGTGGTTGGACTGTTATTCAGAAACGATTCGATGGTTCTATAGATTTTTATCGTGGATGGACCGATTTCGAGATAGGATTTGGTAACCTAACTGGTGAGTTTTGGCTTGGTCTCCAGAAAATACATCAGCTGACTCAATCGGGACAATGGATCCTACGTGTCGATCTTGAGGACTTTGACGGCAATACAGCCTATGCTGATTACGTGTCATTTCAGGTTGGCAACGCGATATCTAACTATAGACTCCGAATTGGATCTTATTGAGGAACAGCTGGTGATTCGTTAAGAGAGAATGAGGGGAGACCGTTTACAACCTATGATAGAGATAATGATGCTTATAAGGGTAACTGTGTTGCTATAGTCCGAGGAGCAAGTTGGCACGGTACATGCAACTTTCCAGCGAACCTGAATGCAAGATATCTAGGCCCATCTGGTAATGGTTGGAATGGAATAGGGTGGTACGATGGAAAAAACCTTCAAAGCCTCGCAAAAACAGATATGAAAATACGGCGCATGTTGTAGTATAAACATTACCACCGATCATGAAGGGATTGACGAGATGGATTCATTTAATCAGATCTAGTTTTTATAATGAAAATCTGGACAGAAGAGTACGTTAACTCAGATATTATTTGTGTTGAAATATCTTGTTATATTACATTATCCTGAAAACTCACAAAGTCAACACCTATCAATTGAGATAAAATGATTCATATATTAACACTAAGGTACATAAAGTAACTCCCGTTATTGCATAAGGGGGTCAATATTGAACCCATGTAAAAGGTAATCATGAATACATTTTTCGGTGAAACTCGGCTCACTGATAGAGTACTCCAAGACAACCACAAAACAGGAAAAAATGAAAATTATTTTTCCACGTTTCAAAATGGCGGCCAAATTACAACTTTTCAGAAAGAATTTTTCTAAACATTTTGCTCATAATATAAAAACATAAATTCGTTAACATTGCTGAAATACAATTTAGAAAAAATATTACAGTGTGATTTTAGGGGAAACATTTTTTTCAAAAATCCAGAAAAAGCTCATAAATAGCCGCCATTTTTAAAGGAAAGGGGTAATCTGATTTTTTTCAGCAAAAGTTTCGTAGTAATATAAAGTTAGGCAATTACAAACAAATTGCCTTAAAAAATGCGTTTTAACGGGAGATGCGACAAACGAAATATTGGGTCCAAATGGACCCCCCCCCCTTATGTTCTTCAGTGTTAATCTACATATCAAACCTTATGTAAGGAAGTCAAAGATTAATTGAGAAAGCTTCGATATAGACCACGTTTTTCTTTCAACGCCTGTCCACTACTATCCCTCTTCGTATCGTCTTATAATCTAAATGCGACAACGACTAATAATAAATAAAAGGATGATAGCGTAAGAATGCCGACAAAACTTGTAAATTGATAACACAAATGCCGTAGGAAACCATTGAAACTGGGGCAGTTCCCTGAAGGGATGTAGCACGAGCTGAAGAATATCTACCGAATAATGACCAAACTATAATTTGCATTTTTTATTTCAGAAAGCTACTTTATTGGATGTTCTTAATATTTGTATCTATCATGAAAAGTAGATTTTATGGTTTATAGAAATGTGTTTTTGTTGACGTATTGTTTGGTGAAAAGCACAAAATGGCGTCTTCAAAGAAGTAGTGTTTTTGGATAAGGTTTCTCTTTGTTTACTATTTTCAAAGTTGTCGTTTTTCCAAACAGCTTAGAAATTTAAAATAAAGTAAATGTATATTTGTAGAAGACATTCGTATGCAAGTTTTGCTTACTCTTTTGAATTCTTCGATGCTCACTCAGGCGTGAAATGAAGTAAAGATTTAGATGGTTTCGCTTTAGAATTGATCCCGATTTTCAAAACTTCAATTCACGCCCTATTGAACATCATTTAAGAAAATACATGGTGAGCAAAATTTGCTTTTTAGACGCTATGTTGCGCTTTCATAAAAATACAAATTAATTGTAAAAAATGTGAATCTCTAGACTTGACTTTTACTTTTATATTATTTTACCACAAGTATGCGTTACAATTATATTATACATATTGTCCTACTTCTTTTACAGATGTGATTGCCACTAGAGGTGATCACGGTATTTACCCAACGGTATTACTGAGTATACTCATTGTCATTTACTATTCATGTTTTGTTTTCTTCTCCCGAACAGCAATAAACTCAAGTCAAACATTTCTTATCCAATATCATGAAATATTCTGAAGAAAAATACTAATATAAACCGTGAGAGCAGAATACCTTCTATGTTTTTAAAACATATTGACTACGCGCGAGACAAACTCGTTATATCTACGGGGCAAACCAATATCTTATATAAAGCGTTATGATTACACGGTCTGCCCATAGGGTAATGGTAGCAAAAAATGTTGTCAAAATATTTCTCGGAGTTGATTTGATTGCGTTTATAATTGCGGATGTACTAAAAGATACTAAAATACGCTTACTTGTACTTGTACTAGTACTAGACTCGAAAGGGATGAATTTTGTTTTCAATTTAACCTTATTGATAATAATACTTGTACATAATGCATTCTCGTTTCAGCATTTATAAAAAGTTTGAAATGTTACGATAACGTAGACTTTTTGTGCTTATTAAAATGAATTTGATGAAACCATTATATTATTGCTTTATTTGTTTGATCATATTTGTATTTATTCTACCGAAAGTGCTCAAGATTGCAGAATACCATACTTGAATAGAATTCGTCAATAGCACTCACAAAGTAGTATACTACCAAAGAATAAGTAAGTACGATTGAATCAGAAATCAAATATCAGTTCTCGTAAACCAGACTGCAATTCTTCGTTCAATTTGTCATATCGGTGATTGACAAGGATTCGATTTTGTTTGACTCGCGGTTCCAGATTTCTGTTGTCGCGATGTAATCAACCATTAAGTGAAAAAGCCCTGGTCGCACATAATGATCTCATCTTAGCGGCAGACAAAACGAACCATGTTTATAACCTGCGTTATCCATGTTCCAAAATAGCAATTACAGGCATATTTGTGCTAAAATGAACTTTATCGTATACTCAATACGAAACACATAAAGTTACATGCTGATCTCAACAGCATAGTAACTGTACACAAATCAGGATACTTGAACATTATGCCGTGGAGGTTTTGTAACGAGTTTTTATATATATTTAAGTCGCAAGTTTGTAATGTAGAAGCCAAAAGCAGATCTTGCAACATATAATAGTAACAATAATAAACCTGTTCTTGAAAAGTGCGCGCAAATCAAGGCTTTCGGTTCTCTAAAGCGCTGCTGTGTAGCTGTAGCGCTCATATACCAGTAAAGCCCTGAAGGTGGTAATTTAGTTACCCTATACTTGTAGGACCAAGTCAATGGGACAGATATATGGGAAGTCCGATTTATAGGGTGTAGGAGGAAACCGGAGTAAACCGTCAAAGGCGAATATGAAATCGGTAAACCAAGTTCACATACAGCATGGCATACTGCTGCCGCTCCTGCTAAGGCAAGTGTATGGACCCTTCACCAACCCATGCACCTTGCCCGAGGAGTACCGCGATTATTGATGAATATTCTAAATGTGTATTAGTAATTGGTTGTTGCGGTTCAAATTCCTTACAGCTCATTCTATAGTTGGATTGTCTTCGACAAGACAGTTAACTAATACGGTCTGTAGCAGAGATTGTCCACCCACGGATACATTGGAATAATACTCAGTGGTCAAAAGTCGGGCCAAAATTGAATCATTTCGGGGACGTTATCAGTGAAGCGCAACTAATTTTACCGTTACCAAGTTCAACCATGGTTTAATATTGGCAGTATGCACATTAACAGGATATTGACCATGAACTTAAAATGAAGTGATGTCAAATAATGCAAAGGTAAATATCAACAAATAAATGTAAAGTTATTTACTTTAGTCGACTCATTGTTAACATGCTTTTATTCACTACAATCAGCTAGGTTTTTTACAATGGTTTATTCCAAATTGTCTGTCTAGAAATAGACTTACAGATTCTCGACTTTCAAAGAAGGAAAGAGATATAATCTCTGCTACAGGCCTTATTAGTCTACTCTCACGTCGAAGACAATCGGACTGTATAGTATGTTCTATTACTAAAATTGTCTTGTTTAAGGCACAGCAAAACAGTTTCAGCTACACGACTATAGAATTATAAGTAACAACTTGTTTAACCAAAATTAGACATGAAACTGCAACTGCACTCACAGAGAAATTGTATTTCCAGATTATTTTAAGACCTTTTATTCTTTTCATCAGTGGGTCTTGTGAGTATTTATTGCATTTTATTTATCAAATATTTGCTTTTAAATTGTAGGCAGGAGACTCACAAACCGTATACTGAAACAATTAAACATACAAACAGACAAACTAGAATGCGAGACCACGTGACATGGTATTTGCTTTTAGTTTAATTTCCAAATGCATTACCTAACTTATGACGAAGTGAGTGTACAACACAGTACATTGTTTTAACTGAAACAGTGAACCAATTAAAAACAGACAATGCTGTCACATTAATATAATAATGTCCAAGTTTTTAACCCCGTCGCATATTATTTAAATTGCAAACAGCTTCTATCAA
The DNA here is from genome assembly GCA_032273385.1 of Ophiopholis aculeata. NCBI lineage: Eukaryota > Metazoa > Echinodermata > Ophiuroidea > Amphilepidida > Ophiactidae > Ophiopholis > Ophiopholis aculeata. The sequence continues at coordinate 5,420 of JAUMTS010030133.1, read as the reverse complement.
AACAACCTTACTTCTGGAAAATGGTTTGTCTTGCATAATATGGATTTGGGTTACGTACTTCGGGAAAATTAAACCCAAGTGATACAAAACAGTTTGAATGATGATCTATTTTCATTTCTCTCAAATCAAATGCCGTTTGATGATAATTATACTTTGCAGTATAAGCCAAGCGGTAAACCTTGCATTAAGCTTTAAGGCACGAATTAAATACTGCATTAGTTTTAACATTTAAATAAGCTTGGTGACTGACATTATAGCTATAAGAGCACGTTAATAATTCAAACCGCTGATACTTTAAACTGAAACAGTAATACTGTGATGTGTTTAGGTTTTTTAAAGGCTTAGACATCTTTAATTCAGATAGTTATATGTTTCCTGTAATAATATATAATTTGACTATGAATAAAGTGCTAGGTTTAAAAATGTTACGATACATAAATCAATAGCAATATGCATATGAAAGCTATAGATATGGTTGAAATGTTGAAACATCTTGGAAATGTTGGCAATTTTTTAATTTAAATATTGCAGAATAAATTCTACCTTTGCATTTCCACCCGAATCGAGATTTTGGATCCTCAATATAATCCCTTAAAAGATGGAACTCGTTTCTTTGTATGTTCCAAATAATTCTAAACAGAGTGTTGTGATAGTATTTTAAGAATCATGCCAAACATCTATATCACTTGGGCTCTATACCACTAGTGAAGTTCCCACTGGTGTCTGGTCATATACAACTCTTCAGAAATACTCTCATATCCCCTAAAGATAAACTGCCACGCAAACGGACTTCTGAGCTGTTTAGAAGCTCAAATGTGGTGGATGTGGTTGATTTATTTTTGTAGGTGAATCTGGCCTCCCTTTGGCAAAAGACTGAAGGGAAATAATAGCTTACCTTTATGACTATTTGAATGAAAAATTGATGTTGCAATTCTATTGCAGAAGTCTGTAGAACTTAAACAATGGTTTTATTGTCTTTGAATTATCTTGTTAGGTTTATGGCAAAAGATTTAAAATCAATATAATTGGATAGTTAATTTGGTTACAAAAGCTTGTTGTAAATAGCTTGTTGTAAACAACTGGTAGATCATGGAGCCCCAGCGTTATGAAACTGAGCGTCCGGTGAAACGAGGGGTCCGGCCTAATAGAACTAACACGGAATAAAAGTTAAGATCAATGACACAACTGATGCGCAGCATAGCGTGTCTGAGAAATTTGTACACAGTTCTATGGCAACTAGGACACGGACTGTACGATTCATGACACCGGTGTCTGTTGAGGTCGCTGCCAGTTCTCCTGATCTGAATCGCTTCCAGTAAACCTCTGCGATACCAATCCTCCTCTTCCCTATCAAGTACGCATACACCAAGTAAATTTAACTTGTGTTCACAATATCAGTACCGAAGTGAACCATGTGCATATGCAATTGGTTATCAAATAAATTAGCCGTGCCTTATCATTAACTATGATTACCTACCATGTTTTATCTGTATAATCATGTTTATTGTTCAAGGGTTACATACTATACCTTATGTATCTAGAAGCCTCCAATAATTGATTTGAATTATTAGATTATACGAATCGGAGTTTGAATTTACAATTTGATCGGAAGATACATAAAATGAAATTGAAGTCGACAATTTGCTCTGCGATAATTAATTTAAAATAGTTAAGGTATTGATTGTATGATATCAAAACTTAACATTCAAGAAGAGAAGTATGGCAATAGCATCTCGCATGATGAGATTGAAAACATATGTGGGGAGTCATCGAGAATTATCTCTGTAACTATTACAAGATCGTGTTATAATTATGCGAAACAAGCCACCGTGGAAAAACAGTAAGTCATGAATAACTGGGCTTAAGACAACCTAGACTATTTGTTATAAATATTCTGTGGTATGTTTTTTTTTACTTCAATCAAGCTTATATTGTTTCCAAACGTGTATAAAGTGTAACTGTGCAAACAAATTGGAGTTTTGTTGAAAGACGTGTTAACTTCGAGATCGTTAATTAACAACTTCCATTTGTGTTCAGAAGTCTACTTTTAACAATTTCAAGTCAGAGTCTTTGGAAGTATGACAAATAAATAATTCTGCAGATCAGCTGTAGGCACGAACGATAAATCGGTGACATGTGGTAACGATGTTTTAGATTAGGTGTTCTCATGGGAAATACGTTTGATTAAGGAAGATTCGAAATTAACTTTACTGTAAGAATATACTGTCGTAAAATTTGCCTAAATCTATGATAATCCTTTGAAAGGCTTTTTTTTTAATATGACGCGCTTCATAATCTACAACCTCTGCAGAGTGTTTAAACAAAATGATGCGTGGTTTAATTAGCAAGATTAGTGGCTCACATTGTAACAAGACATTATGTTATCATTCATAGTATTGTAAAACAATATATAGTTGTTAAAGCCTACGCCTCGTGAATATACAATCATATGGTCAGTTTCTGGGTTTTTTTTAAGGGTTTGGAAAACCGAAATCCTTATCAGGTTTTAAAGCTTTTTATCAGAACACATAACCATAGATTATGTAATTGTAACCTTTACAAGTAACGTCACAACCGGGTCATAAACATTCGGTAGGCTGTCCAAGAAGAAAGAAGGGTTTTGTTTCACCATAAATTGTCTTCCATGGGTATATAGTTTTGATTTAGAATTATGAACTTGTGATTAAAAATAATACACTAAATAAATATTGGACCTGCCCTGTGATATTTGAAGATAAATTTTTACGAATGTCAGCAAAATTGTTATTTCCACTTGCGAAATATTGGCAGAACAGGAAATGTATTTACTAACCTACACGTCACCACGCTGCTCGGTAATTAATTCTTTCTTGCCTTGATTATTACAATGGTCTCCTTTATTTACTACCATGCTTGCAAAACTGTGTAGCAAGTCTAATATGAATTGGCCGAACACATTTGCCCGCACACTCTCCCGCTTCCAATACATCATAGGAACATCTTTAAATCGCTTCTATTTGTTCATAAATGTCTTCACAGCCAAGGACCAGCCTACTTATCAGATTGTTGGTCATTTAATGTTTCTAAGAAACAACTCAACTTATCTTTATCTCAGCTATCCTATCACTAGAGTTTTAGCTGGTGATAGAACTTTTACAGTTTTTGCATCCAGGGAGTGGAATAAGCTACCGGTGTATATTAGACAATCTTCATCTACAAATGTATTCAAAAAAATCTGAAAACTTATTTGTTCCCAAATTAACCTATTTTGTCCATTGTTTGTCATGTATATTGATTGTACTGTTAAGATTGTACTTTAAGATTGTATTTTAAAGATGCACAATGTATTCAAATTATGTTATTTTAAGCTCTAAACCTTTTGGAAATGGCGCAAATACTTTTTGTATTGTAAATTTGTATTGTATTGCATAAATACTAGTATGTCAATTGAAACTTGGTTAGCATTAAGTGTAAAATTTGGTAGGAAAAATGTGCGTTGAAATGTGGTGTACTTCTCATATTATTTTAACTCAATGTTCTCAGACTTTTGGGAAAATGCTGAATATATATGCCGTTTGGTTCATGCAGTCAGAAAACATAAAACATGGTTTCTTTTAAGACATCGCTTTGTGTTTTCATCAAAAACATTGCTTCAATGAATGGGTTTATAAGGACCTTTTTGCATGTATATACAACCCGGGGGTTCTTCAAACAAATTTGTACGGGGATGCTCAATCTGAAGTTCAAAAATTCGACCATCCTTATACCCACTTTGGGCCCTTTTTGCCACCCAATAGTATACCAATTTTCCGTAAAAAACACACGATTTTAGCCCAAATTTGGTGCTTTTTACGCAATTTCCCCTAAATACACCCAATTTCAGCATTTTGGCCGCTTTGCTCTGTGATGAGAACCCACCCATCGCTATACCAAAATTGCTGAAAATGCATATCAAAACCCGTGAGCATTATGATACCCGTTTACCATTATATTAGGATCAATATGGATGAAGTGCAGAATCGTTGTTTTGGTAATATAGTTTACGCACTACTCAACCCTCTTGAGTTTCATTTGAACATAAATTCGCACAATATTCGCACGAATTCATGTTTCTCTACGACATTAAGTCTTCAAGGTGTGCAAATAAAACTAAATGTCAAGATCGGTCACAGAATGAATGGCATATTTAAAAAAGGTATAACTGTCTAGAAACGTCCTGCCGTTGGTAAAGTTAAATGATCCCATTAACACGATGTAGCTTCCAGGAATCAAATGTCTTGTTTTTAGCTTTTTGTGAGCCAATTGCTACCGGAGGTAATCACAGCACTTACACGGCGTCATTGCAAAATACTCTCAAAACTTGATGTTAATTCCCAAACCACAATTAACTCAAATCCAGCATTTAAGTTTTTATCCCAATTGATAGAAAACGCCAGGGGAAATACAAATAGAAACTTGATGAGCACAAAACAACATTTCTAAAACATGTGACTACGGGACAAACTGTTATATTTTATCTACTAGATTGGGGAATGACAGTGAGAAAAAATGGGGAAAATCAGTCGTGGAATTTATTGTTTAATGTTTGAATTTCTTGAATCTGGAGGAATTGATTGATTTCTCTAAAAGTGCTATTTTTTTATTCTTAACATTATTCATGAGAACATAACAGTCGGCGCATAGATAAATTCTCCTTTCAGCAATCATGTAATTATTATTCATTAGAAATGAGTGTCAAATACTTGTCCATATAAAATAAACGCAATAAACTTTGATTTTATCGTGTCATGGTGATTGGTAATGAAAGCCAGGTATTTTCACGCTCATGTACAGGTTGACCCAGAAAACTTTATACCCAAAATTCCAAAATTGAATGTTTTATTTTATTATAAAAATAAAATTACATAGCAATTAAACAGCTATTGCACAAAATATTCAGCTTTTCGAAGAAATTTAGATAATGTGAATCCACCTAAGCAAACTAAAGATACACTCGATTGTTTGACATGTGGTGTTTTTGATCTTCGGTTAAAGTGCAAAAAAAACGTAACTTGAATCGTTTTAAAAGTAATCTGTTCTATTGTACCGTGATTACCGTAAACTTGTCTTTTGTTCTTATTTATCTAAATAAATTTGTTTAATGAAGTCAAGCGAATTTTAGTTTTTGTTTTTGTTTTGTCTTTGAAGTACTAAAATCGATTTCAAGCTGATAACCGGAACCAGTTGTCAACTTAATTTTTCCGAAAAAGGTCAAAATTATCATATTTTTCAAAAAGCCTCAAATTTTGGTTTTTTTGATGCAAATTCAAAAATTTAAGTGAACCATTGCTAGACATGTATATTAAGTTTCCAAAAAGCAAAAACAAATCAACATAATAAAATAACACATTTAAGTAAGCCTTTCCAAGAAATTTATGGGCCAAAAACATGGTTTTTGATGA
>JAUMTS010030022.1:0-11265 GCA_032273385.1 Ophiopholis aculeata | reverse complement strand
GAAGAACATAAGTACAATTACATTTCCGAAATAAAATTTGGAAAAAAATATTCCAGTTTGATTTTAGGGGCAAAACATTTTTTTCAAAAACACCCAAAATGCCCATAAATGGCGGCCATTTTGAAAACGACAAGGGGGCTCTGATTTGTCCAATCAAAATTTGCGGAATGAAAAGTTAGCCTGAGGCAATTAGCAAAAAAATAAGTGTAAAATATGTATGCGTTTTAACAGGAGACGCGAAAAATGAAATGTTGGGTCTAAATGGACCCCCCTGTTACAATTTTCTTGATAGCTTATGATAAATCTTCAACTGATCATGAAAGAATCTCCTATATCATGTATATCAATAACGACATCTTTAATAATATTAATGTTTTGTACAACTATTTATCAGTTTTGTAAACGTAAAAACTAGTAGTGTGCATGTTGCGTGCTGTCAATACCATACATATATTTATTATACCATAATTTTACGCGAAGTGCGCTGCCTTATCATGTTGTCATTCTTTGTTATTGCATTTTAATAGGGTCTTCGATAACTCTAGCATCGAGGTTCTCCCAGAATATGTATTCATGTGCAGGAAGAATTGTTCTACTCGTAGCTACAAGATGTTCAGGATGTGAGTACTTTGGTTACTAGAACTGTTTGCCTATTCCGAACGGTGTAACGAATTTGAACGTCCCCCATTCAATGCAAAGGAATACATATCTGATCGTGCCGGTGTCATAGTGTCCTAAATATTGATATGCCCAAGTGCCCATATAACTTAGAAAATAGAAATATTGTGCTATTGCTATTTCTATTGGAGTCGGACAATTTGTAATGGGCAGGACACTTAATAGAAACAACTGATGCGTAAATGGGTCTACATATTACAATTGGCAGTAGAATGTTTACGTTTGAGGATTCCAAAGAGCTAACTATACGTAGAGCGCTGGGTCATTAACGAATCATTGCCAGGTGCGTTTACGATATGATCCATAACCTCGCAATTGCAAATACCCACGAATCCGGAGGGATGCCAAAATTCCTCAATTGAAGATTAATTGAATTATGTATACATCAGAAATGATGAGATATTTATGAGCTTTTGTTTTAAATAACTAAAATTCTTAATTGTAGCTGTTTAAGATACTAAGACCAAAGAAAACGAAAGCATATGAAATCCCTCAATTCAGTAACCTAATAGTTATTGCCTGTTGTAGGGTTTGGTGCTAATGAAGCCGTCTGGGAGATACTGACATTTACGGTATTTTGCAAATTTTAGCACCAAAATTTCCACCGGGACTTTGCGGAATCAAATTAGGTATTTCTTCTTTTTTGGGAACTTGTAGATATCTTTTAAGTTCTACATAACATTTTAGGTAAAGATCAATGTAAAGGTCAATCTAACCTTCATGAAAAATATAAACCAAAACATGCGTTTTTTATGTGACTGTGTTTTTTACATTTGAATGATTGACGTTCAGAATCCTAATTGCAAACACACCTGGCAACGAGATTGACTTCACAGATTTAGCGAGCAGGTGGCTTTACGTATATCTATAACTTGTCCCAGAAAAAAACTGTTAGTCACAACAGACAAAATTGAGGGTTATAAGGAAAAGTTTTGAGAAAATGTTAAATTGCACTAGAATGGCAATGGAATGAAGTTTTGTATAAAGTTTGTTCCATTTTAATCGATAACCTAAAACAAAAGTTATGTATCGTTAAACTTACAGGTGCGGAATCCCATGGACCACTTTCTGTTGAAAGTGATAAAGCCGTGTTAAAGATGATAATAAGATAAAGTGTGAATCGGTTGCACGGTTAATGATTTATACAAAGGATTGATCTCACATGTCTAAGGGATTTCTCACCTGTTAGTTTGGCGATGCGTAATGTTTGTTCTAGGCTATCGAATAAAGTGGAACAAGTTTTAGACACAACTTTATTCCATTGCTTTTCTAGTGCGATTTAAAATTTTCTCAGAACTTTCCTTTAAAACCCTCAATTTTGTTTGTTCCGACTGATAGGTTTTTTTCCGGGACAAACTGTATAGCTGTAGGTCGTTGGTGGATTCTTTTAGAGCTATTCTTTTATAACTTGACAATTTTATTTCCTTACAATACAGATCATTCGCCTTGAATCCTGTATCGATAATTGATGAGTATTTTTTCTTTGGCGTTGCGAGTGTTCAACAATTGTGAGTAAAAAATGAGGAGACAAAACTTGCTTGCCATTTTGTTCACAATAGTGATCATAGACAGATGTTGCAAAACATAACAACTAAAAGGAAAAAACTAAAATGACTATTTTTTTGATAAATCCTTTAATTGATCTTCAGTAATGGTCTAAAACAGAGCCTGAAACTTCGGGTTTTTTAAATATTGTATACATCGACACCACACAGACACACGTGTATGCAGTTGGTCTGCTATATACCATCAACTCATTACTTGTTTATGAGATGACGTATGATTACAGACGACCGATGTTGATACCAATTTTGTGTTTTTTTAACAGTTTTTTCCTAATATTTTGAGAAATAATTGAGCGTTAAGCATTTGAGAACCAGAAATTATTAGAGAAGAAACTGCTTTCGTAAATAATGAATATTAATTTCTTAATGCTTCAAGTAGTATATTTAAATTTTAGGTTTGTAGATTTGCGTGTGAAATCCATAAAAGGTTCTCAGTGACAAAATGGTCCAATGCCAATCACGTAATTGAACAGCTTGATGCCTTCTCCTCCTCTGACCAGGGCTCTGTAACAGTACTTTTTAAGACCGATAATATGAGAAGCCCTGAATGTAAGAAGAGTTGCAATCTTTGCTACAAATCAAATAGACAGTGCCCGAGCACTTGAGAGGTGGGGATTTGTCTTTGTGATCTGAGAGTGTTCTGAGGTTTGAAGTGAACCGATATATCGCGTGTTGCAAGGATTCTTTGATTGCTTCCGAAGATCCCTGGACATAAGATAGCACTATGATCCCCCTATATGGCCTATCGTCAGAGTTCCTTTGCACATACCCAGCGCGTTCCGCGTTTTATGGCGCGGTTAACTGATCACCCAATCCTGGTAGCCACATATCTTGAGAGATTGTTTGATATTGTTAATCTCGATGACTTTGTTTGCGTCCTCAGTGACACAAGTGTTAGCACGGTGAATTAAGGTGAGAACCACTGACAACTTGTGTTGAAGCGGATGATGTGAATTGAAGTCCAGGTATTGATTAGTATGCGTAGGTCCTTGATAAATGGTGATCTTAAACGTACCGTCAGGTTTTCTGTGCGGTAATGTGTCTAACATCGCTATTTTGCCTTCCTGTTCTCTTTCAATCGTAAATTGAATGTCGGGATTGACAGAGTTTAAATGTCTCGTAAAGTCTTCAATGTGACTCTTCTTCATAATAACTAAGGTGTCGTCTACGTAGCGCCCCCAGAAGGTATGCTTGACCGGGCGGTACTGATGGCAATTACTTTAAACGACTCCATGACAAAGTCAGCAGTGAGAGGACTACAAGGCGATCCCATGGATGCTCCCTGTCGTTGTCTGTAAAACTCCCCCTGGAATTGACAATATGATGCCGTGAGAACAAACTGGAGAAGTTCAATTATCTCATCTGGATTCAGAGTGGTGCGATCTCCCAAGTTAGTGTCATTATTCAGTTTGTCTTTGATGACTAACAAGGCTTTGTCAACCGGGACGCTCGTAAATAGTGCCGTGATGTCATAAGATACATGAGTATATATGTTGTTCAACTTGTAGATTTGGGTAAATGTAGATTGTCGATCAGCATTGAGTTTACTGTGACAGAGATTTTTGTTGTTGTCTTTTGGGGAAATAAAGCAATATTTCATTGCAAATAGCTGCACTATAACAATTTAATTAAACTGAAGATGTGCACAATCTGAAAGAGAAGTGTATTTAAAAGGTTTTCACCACATATCCCCGGGGATCCATGGGCCGTTTTAAAGACATTCGATGTTTTATTATCACTTCGACCATAGTACAACATTCATTAAGATTTACCATTACTACTTATACGGTAGCCAACCGTGTAATTCGAGATGAGAGTACTTCATGACACGGCCAATATCGATTATCGGTACTTAACTGAAATTCAGCGGTAGAGTTAAATTTCGTTTATTTGCATGCAGGGATATGCAGTATCTAATAAGTTGAACAGTTAATTTACAGATAATCCTACAGCAAACCGCACGCGCACTAAGCTGTACGAAAATACCAACATGCTGCTACAACTAAGAAACAAGATTTGTATTTAAGCATGTTTTAACGTGCTTAAAAGGTCCGGGAGGATACTCGGGAAAAAAATTGATAGTTATGTGCCACAAGGCCAGATTATTTAAAAGTAGGGTCTGGTAAACGGATTTTCCCTTCAAAAACTAGAGCCTTGTGAACTGATTTCCGGCTAAAAATAGGCCTTGGGAACTGACATTTTCGCCGAGATCGGCCAGATTTTAGCCACGCGATGTATGAGCGGCTTTTTCAAACATTGAGCTTAAGAACTGTTAACTAAGTGAAAAATAAGGTTCTTATCAAGTGAGCGCCGAAGAGGCCTGAAAAAGGGGTTTATGTAAGCTTAATGGAAGTTAACTTGAGCTAAACCCCCGGGCCCAGGCATTTAAGGTTACTACTAGTAAGTTATCCTCCAAATCCATCATGTCAAATTGTGAGAAGGACATGGACTTTCAAGTTGTCACCTATATTGGTGTGGAATTTATCGCGCATGGAGATAGAAGTTGCTTATTTACTATCTGCAATAGATAGCACAAGTTGCTTTATTGTTATCTTCAGGAGATAGCACAAGTTGCCTGTTTGCTATCTTCAGTAGATAGCATGGCATGAGTTGCTTATTTGCTATCTTCAGTAGAGTAGCACGAGTTGCTTTTTTGCTATCTTCAGTAGAAAGCACAAGTTGCTTATTTGCTTTCTTTAGGAAGACTGATACTGATTATTTTATTCGTCTTTTGGCTTAAGTGGTGTAGAATTCTGGAACAAACTTAATTTTTATATCAGAAAGTCGCCAAATTTAATTGTTTTTAAGCATTTGTATAGACAATGAATGAATGTGATGTCTGCTAAGAATTGTAACATGTTGATGTTTAAGGTCTACGCCAAATGATGTTTATATTTATGTTTGCTATCTATTTTATTAGTGTATAACTCTGTATAATAAGGTCCGCACCTTTATAGTTTTAAATGTTTTAACTTGTTTGATTCTTACCGATCACTAATGTTTTAAATACCATCTATTTTGAAATATTTTACTTTTTAGTATTTAATCCCAGTATTTCGTGTAATAACTAATAGTGCAATATTATTTTAAAATAAATGTTTTGGTTTAAAACTAATTTTAAAGGATATTATTTGTTTGCTATGATAGTTATATGTTAATCATAAGAGGTAGTTATGTGTTTTATGAGTTTTTTTAATATGTATGTGAATGCAGAGCCCCATGAAAGAACAGCACTGTTGATCGGGTAACTCTATTTATTATGCAATAAATGAATATATTCATATACTTCGTGATGACGTCATCAAACGCTTCTCCCAGTAATAAACTCCCTGGACTAATGTGTTTGCATGAAAAAGTTCCTAGTTTAATGAAGCCTTCTAAATCTAACATATTCATCTTCAATTGCTTCAGGGCAATGGTAAAGGACTAATGGTTGAATATTTTTTGCATGATAAAGGTCTACTTGTTTGTACCTTCAGGCAAATGTCGAGGATGAAGATAACATATTTACCAGCTGGTCTTTTTGCCAACACTTCAATTTTGCAAGAATTGTAAGTTGAAACTGTTTTTCTTTAAAGTCTGTTTTACAAAATATTTAAGGAACCTTGCAAGCTGAAATAATCCGAGTGTTTATCATTGAATTCCAATAATGCACTGTAAATATGCTAGCTGTACCTTAATTTTCGCCTCACAAAATTGACAAAACAAAGTGAAGTAAAAATTATACTACTCTCAACGATGATTTTTATCCAAGATTGGCTGATCACTGATTTAAATCAAATGATTCTAAAAATTATAAAAAATCAGTGACTAAAATCACCTTTTACCTTTTTTTTTAATTTTGTGATTTAATTTGTCTTTTAGGCTACGTATTGGCTTCTTTTATGCTTTCAAACAATGCTTGTGCAGAATATGACAATGGAGGTTATTAATACCTGTTAAACTGCATTTTCCAGACACAACTAAAAAGTCATTCATTCAACATATTTATCAAAATCACTGATTTTATTTATATTTGAAATTCAATATTCTTGCCAAAATGTGACTTAAACAATTTGCTTTGGTGATAGTTACTAATATTTCCTCACTTGCTAACATCAACAGTGTCGGGGATCATTTGTGGTTATTAGAAGTAGTTTTAAGTTATAAAAACCAAATGAATCCGATTTAAATCAAAATATCGTCAACCCTGTTTTTATCACAAATAATTCCAAGATCAGTTGGTGTTCTCATTAGATAAAGTCAGATGTTGTTCTCGTGTGTTTCCAGAAGTTCAGAAGTATTTTTTCTACCGTACTTTGATATCTTAGTGTGGAAATACACATACGTCTGACAAAAACAGATTAATGCTTTATACGCTGGCTGCAACTTTAGTGTACAAAAATTGACAATTGACAATATTTTCTCAAAATAACAGGGGCTATTTTAGGAACAACTTAACCAATACTAAGCTTGTTTGTACTCGATTGAATGCATTTTTATGCTGAATCTGGATATGGTGATGAAAGTGTGTACAATTTATTTGTATAAATATATAGTAAACGTTCAAAAGCAAGTTGTACTCACCATATTTGTATTCATTCGACGCTCACTTGTGCGTGCGTAAATTGAAGTTTGCGTCATGACTCACGCAAAAGAGAGACATTTTCAGGCAATTTAAAGATAAGATTATATTTTTTGCGAAATGTGTAAGAAAAGAACAGTTTAATGGGTGAGCAAAGTATATGCACCCCTTAAAGTAAATATTGTGCCAAATGATTGTCCTTATCAATGTGACTCATGACTCAAAATGTGACAAGTTATCGATTTTGTTTTAATTGAAGGCTTCTGTATTACTTATTCGCCACGAAATAAAAATATTCCCATTTATGGGAAGAACATGTTGTAAACTATATGATACAAACAATGTCTTGCTCGTGATAGTTACATTTTAGCTTTCCTAAAACAAGGACAACAACAAGTCATCTAGTGAAGATACCTTAAAAACATTGTGTGTTTAAAATGAATTTACATTTGGGATATGTATACGATAATGATATAGGTAGAGTGCATTCAACAAGATAATCGCATTTTTCCTGAGTCGAGAGCCGATGGCTCGAGACCAAAGTCACCTGTCCAAGGTGAAGTGCGATTATCTTGTTGAATGCACGACAACCGAGAGTATTATACTACATACACTTCCATGACAACAATATAAAACAATTTAATTATTAATAATCAGTATATTGATATGAAACAAATGATTATTTGATTAAATTAAGGAAATAAACATGGTTTAAAAATACAGCAGTCTATGAAAAATCATGGCATATTAAACAATGTACTCTACCGTGACGCCATAGTAGTTATATCGGGTTATATTTGTCTATAACTCAATAACGATTGACGACCATGACTGTGTTTTTTTAAATATAAATTTGTACGAGTAGCTCGTGAGGTAGTGATTCAAAGATATAATGCACGGATCAACAATGGATAACAAACAATAGACTGAAAACACAAGAAGTGTATTTCTAGATATGCTTTAGGGCTTTTAATCTTCTCAACTGAAAAAAGGTGCTTTAGCTTTTTCGTTTTCTTTTGTATATTCAGGGACCTGTCGAAGAACAGGTTGAGGTTATTACCCGATAATTTCTTGGTTTCGTCGCCATTGCTAGAAAATCTTTACTTGCATGAAAACCAAATTGCCGCCGTATCAAACCGAACATTTGCAGGACTCAAACATCTAGTAAATATGTAAGTTACTAAAATAGACAATACTCAATTCTTTAAAGCCTAGTGATTATTGAAAGCGATTTTCGTGAATATAAGGATAACTTAAATTTTATATTCTTTTACTATGCGACGTTAGAGTTTATATATTTTTTCTTTAGAAGACAGGGTAGAAACTAGTACCGTTTCTCGGATCGCTGTCCCCCGAGTAAGCGCGAAAGAATCAAGCAGCGAATGCAAAGCTCGCGATAAAACACTGTTTTCAGGCCATATGAAAAGGCTAAGCTAATCTCTACAAGTTCTTCTTTTTTTCAATACAGATATTTGTTCAGGAATGAAATCAAATCAATTGCCAGCAATGCATTTTTCGACACAAGTTTGACGACCATGTAAGTATATCCGTCAACACTCTAGGCCAAGGGGAAGTACAAGCCCCTCAACTCTCAACCTCAAAGATGGCAAAGAAGAATGAAAGGTTAAAGGTGGCAGAAAGAAGAAAACCCGATTTAAAAACATCAGGGAATGTACAGGTTTCACCTACTAGTATGTTCAAGCCAAGTGTGCAGCACAAGACAGAGCCAAATGAGGACGAAGACTAAAAAGAGTGTAGATGTGGTCGCCAAGCACCAGCAGTGATTGAGGCAACAACCCTTACCTAAAAATCAAGCAGTACCTAAGCTGTACACTAGTTGTGTAACAGATGTATGATATAAGCTGTACAGTATTGCTTATAAGGTATACAGTACGGCTTATAATGTGTACAGTATTGCTTATAAGGTGTACAGTACGGCTTATAAGCCTTACCGTACGCCTCATAAGCAGTAAACACCGTTTCGTACCGCTTTTATTAGCAATATACTGCTTGCCACACGGTTTATATTAGCAGTATACAGCTTGTTATACGGCTTAAATTGGGAAAATACAGCTTGAAATACAGCTTATATTAGCAGTGTACCGCTTACAATAATGCTTATATGAGTAGTATACAGCGTGTTATACAGCTTATCTTGGTAGTAAACCGCTTGTAATATACGGCTTATAATGGCAAAATACAGTTTGTCAAACAGCTTACAAGCATCACATGACAACTGACCATCGACCAATCAGATGATTTTGCAATGTTATTTAAATTTGGGTCGTGGAATCAAGCAAATATTCCACATTGTTAATATTCTACTTAGATACAGTTCATATGTTCCAAATATTGGACTGATACAGATGTAAGGTATATAACTTGATTGTTTACAAACGTCTAGTCCCATTATATAACACACAACACCAACAGATATGTAATTCAAACTCTCTAGGCTACAAACTTTTCTCAAATACTTAAAAAATAGGCAGCAAAATGTTCTAACTTTTACATTCTGTAAGCAATTAATTAAAATTGCACAAATTTAATTTACAATTTATTTATAAGGCATCATGCATGTGATGATCATTAATTGTGTGCATGATGTATAAAAACAGTTAAACCATAACTGCCACACGTGTACGGCAAATTGTGTATGATCAGTAAGCTTACATGATAGATATGTTCATGTATATTAGTAAGCTTACTGTTGTTTATTCTAATGAATTCAATTAAGCTTATAAAAATGTTGACCAAACTCAAAAATATACATACCCATACACTTGAAATGTTAGCACTGCTCTTATAGACAACTGTAGATGATATGGCACTACTTTGTACTCTAGCTTTCCATGATTTAAAGCCATTTAATCATACACAGCACTTCTTGAACAAACTGTTTATCTGAAATGGCAGTTGGTGACCTTGTCATTCCAGATAAACAGATGTGACCTTTGACCTGCAAGTACTGTTTAAGATATTGCTTATTTTACTGCTAAAAAATACGGCTAAGAGGGAGCAAACATACTGTTTAGAATTATTAAGGTGTACAATTAAGCTGTATAGCTATACGGCTAGTGCACACTGTACTGCTAAACCTGTAATTTCTTATTTGCAAGTAAGCAATACAGTAAGCAGTTAATGTAGCTGCATACCATACTACTAAGAGATAAGATGTACAACCAAGTTGTATACACCTTACCATACCATACAGCTAAGATACTGCTTAGGTACTACTTTATAAGCTGTATTGTATTGTAAGGGAAGGTACATGATAAAACACTATATAACGGGGGACATACACATTCGATTGTTTATTACCCAACTGGAGACAACTATAGTTGATTGGGAATGACATGGACTATATATTTTATTACACCAGCAACTGCTTTAACGTGCAATTTGGGTCAATATGTGCATGATGGGACGTTCTTGGTACCGGGGACGTCCGCAGTTTATGTGTGTCAAACTCATATCTGTGTAAGAACAATTGAAATAACATCTCACCCTAGACCATCGAAGGTGAGCGGTAAGGGGTCATTGTTGGTGCAGCTCCATGGGTATAATTGTTTTTTTTTTTTAAAGAGAATTGGTAGTTTCTTACTCATGTGACAACATTTTTTTTTATCATGGTTTCTTAATCTTATCTAAGGCACCGATACGCCTTCTAAATTGTTTTTGCAGCTTCCTGATGGTAAACAACCTACGCGAAATGAAGGGTACACCGTTTGCAACTCACAATAAAACACTGAAATTAATGTAAGAATACATAATTATACAGTAATCAAGGGCTTTGTTGGCTGAAGAGGTGATGATGATGATGATGATGACGATGACGAAGACGATAATGATGATGACGACGATGATACTGAGTATGATGATGATAATGATGATGATGATGATGATGATGATGATCTGATGATGATGCTGATGATGATGATGATGATGATGATGTTGATGATGATGATGACTTTTGACAAAATTGGCAGGCATACGCCTTTATTCACATACAATAAGCGGCACACATAAAATATAACGTATAAGTATATGAGTGTGATTATTTACACAATTGGAAATATATTTTAACATTACACAAAACAGTGTAAACAAAAAACAAAAAATCAAAGAGTGAGATTCAATGACTCAGAATCAAAAGGCAACATCGATAACATTTCTACTACATTTTAACTAACATTGTTTAATTCTATTTCTTATTTATTACAATATAACACTAAGATATACAATAAATATGGTAAACGTTTTAAAACAACAACACAAATATAGAAAAAAAATACAATAATACTGAAATAGTGCATTTATATAGCAATTCCTCTACTTTATACGGGGCTAGGTAAGTTACGTAAGGGAGTAGCGTGGTGCACTGGTTAAGGCATTGGGCTTTAATGCGAGAGGTCCCGGGTTCGATCCCCGGCAGGGTCGCTTGTTTGGGATTAATTC
>JAUMTS010030021.1:0-17658 GCA_032273385.1 Ophiopholis aculeata | reverse complement strand
TCTTTAATACTTTTAAAACCAACGCAGATGACAACTACTTTAGCATTATCTCGATTTTTCTACGTCAGGATACAGTCTGAGTTTTAAGTTTTGCAATATCTTTGACTAATAACTAATAACTAATAATTAATAACTAATAACTAATAATTAATAATTAATAAGGGGTTCTTCTAAAATATAGGTGAAAAAAATACCTCAGGAATGCTGAAGTAAAATATATGTACCTGCTACAATTGGAACAACGTTGTGTTCTGCATTTATCTTGCAGGTTTATGTTTATAAGATCCTGGTATTTTCTTTTTAACAGAGACCCTTATGTAACCATTTTCTATAATATACTTTACATTTCACATCTTGAATTATAACGATAAGAGTTCGTGTAATATTCGTGTTCAGTTGTGCATATATTAGCTTAATTGAAATCCCTTTCAATTGTAATGGTTCTGAAGTATGATTAACGTTGTTTGTTTTTTCAGCAGTTTTCAAAACAGGTGACTACGACATAGAGGCGCTTCTCTGTTATATTACTTTGTAAAGAGTCTCTGTCTATGAATCCATAATTGGTGATACTAGCTTAGTCTGTGTAGAATGTTATTCAAATGCCCTCATATCTTATTCCCAAATGTGTTTAACTAATAAGTTTGAAATGTCTTATTAGTGGGATTCAAATTATCTCAATATTATACGACGTTTCTACCTAACATTTATGTAACCATATTTGAGGACCTATATGCTTAATGATCTAATATGCTAATGGTAATGTTTTGCATATGTAAATGATCTTCAGTGTTTATATTATTTTACATTTATAAAGCTTTGAAGTATTAAAATAGCCAATTTATTTAGAATCAAAAGCAAATCATGTGCTTCATATAAGCTTCTAAGAAATTGTGGCATCCACGTATACACCCAGATATTTAATAAAAACCTCCTCGAGCCAAACTGTTATTAGATTTACCTTCGAGTACGTCTGCGGTTTTTGAGATTTGATGCTATTCTTACTGAGTCATTTAGCTACATCTTCTATATCTTCTATGTTATTAAAGCAATATGACGTTTTAAAGTTTCTAAGACAAAAACTGTATCTATGATTATTATCATTTATTCAATAGTGTTTGTATATTTGATAATCAATTGTTTCTACTGTCGTTGTTTTGATAATTGTTTTGATTGTCTAATTTCAATAAGTATTGTTTATCTGGATTTTAAAGGATTGCAAGTGCACCCACAATATTTTTTTTAAAAACCTAAACAAAATCTAAAGACATTTATTTTGCAATAAGCCTGACCCAGTAGCTGTATGACAGACCAATGTAGAGCTCGCGTTTAAAGTACTACAGTGAAAATATGCCAGGCAATGACCACTGTCTCGCAAAAAAAATGCCAATAATGCTCGAAGTTGTCATCAATCACACTATTCACTCCTACGCTAAGCGTAAAGCACTATTTTTCATAGGGTAACAATATACTGAAGCTAAGACATAACACCTTGATTTGAGGTCTGTGTTCTTTTATACTATACAAAGAAAAACGTTAGATTTGTCTTGACGAATCAGACCACTAAATTCACTCGAATCCCAATTATCGCCTCAGGATTGTTGTTGATGAAAAGCGTTATATAACCTGTCAAAGGCGCACTTGTAGGGGTGAGGGTGACGGGCTTCACAAATCACTGCTTCTTCCGGTTGATCATTTCTTCGAATAGTATGGGCTATTACAGATTAGTTCCGTACACCCTATGGAAGACGTGTGTTAAAACATGAATTCCTGGTTTTTTTTTCAGAATGAGTAAATATGAGTCAACAACTTCCACTACTTGCAGTAATTTTACCCAGATGTCTAAATCTGTCCAGCGTAAAAAGTAGAATTCTAGTTGTTATTTCAAATCCCGAATTCCAGCAGTGTTTTCGATAGGATTGTGCGGAATTTATTTGGAATAGCCCATTCTACCAATGTAAATTGATGGTCTCGACTACCCGATGACAAGATAAATTATTGTTAATATTAGAACTGAAGTTTAGGTAAAACGCTAATGTATATAAGAAAGTGTAAAAGTAACTAACCACATAACCTTCTGAAAGTAGTAAAGAAAGATTGCATATAAAATGCCAAATTAACCTATTGTACCAAAGCTACCTAATGTGTGACCATACAGTTCATTGAGACAAAACGTGTTTTTTTTTTAAATCTAAGATTAGCCTTTGTATTAACATAAAGTTAAGATATAGCTGGTATATTTTGCTTTAGAGCGTTGGTCTCTCGAACCAATCTCATTTTAAATGTTATCATTCACTGTATAGCCCGCGATAGTTAACAAAGAGGGTCAGAGACGGCAGACACTCTTTATTTTGTTTGCACAACCAGGCGTCCTAAATAACAGACCATGCGTATTCTCAACTTTAACTGTAATAGCAAGTACTGCACATTGATGATCATCACAAATTTATAGAATACTTGACTTCGAAAAGAGATTCTGTTTGTTTTTAAAGATGGCCATTTTCTTAAATGTATTTGCTGTTTATTTATTTATTTTATTTTGTATTAGTTTTTTTCCCTTGCATGTAAAATTTCATTTATTTTGAAATAATCAAGCCTCAATTCTGTAATAGCATTTGATATATTATATTAAATTCCCCTTTTTTTCAGCTCTTTGGTAAATTATACGTAACTCCAAATGTGCAGCTTAATTAAATAAAATAAAATAAGAAAGTGATATCGACATGTTATAAACAACCATAAAATCATTACCTATATTATTGATCAATGAAAAGTGATTGGTAATGTTCGAGAAGAAATTTACGATATGAAAATATAGTATTATTTTCAAGTAAATCGCAATTATTTTAATTATGCTAAATTATTCGTCTCGACGCCAGTGGCAAATATTCAATTAATTAAGCAGTGCGCATAAAGATCAGTGCTTGACTTTTTAATTAGTTATTCACACAACCGGCCATATGTTAAACAATTGTAAAGACTACAAAATGTTCCAAATACTTGAACTTCTAAAAAGGATCGTTTAGTTTGATTAATTCTAATGCAAGTTATGCACAGTATATATTATATCATAATATTCAATATCAAAATCACAACAAGAAACCATTTTAAAGTATTCTAACTCAGCTGATAAGGTGTTTTACTGCTATGGAACGAACTGATGACACGATGCGTATTGATATATCAATAAAAATGAATTCGTTATATGAAATCCTCTTTGTTCAAACATATAGGAAAATGTGCAGATCAAGATATGCTTTGAGCATAACCATATTTACACACTTATTAGTGTACTTTAACTGACAACTTGATGTTCATGCTGTAAAGATTAATTTTGCAAGTGTATTGATATAAACAAAGTGATTATATAAACCTTAAAGAACAATTGTTTTGTCAAGCTATTGTTATTTCTTTATTTTACGTTGAAGTTACATTTGAATTGCTTTATTTTCGGTAAAATAGAACTTATCTTGAGCATACAGATATTAGTACGCTAAAACGAATTGACTCAATCAAGCTAGCATGATGTCAAGTTTCAATATAAAAACATGTTTTCATTTTCATAGTATTCGTTTTCGGACAAGTATTATTGTCTTTTCTGTTTCTGAATTGAATCTTATAGATAAAGTTTGTCGTAATAATTTGGCTCAGTAGATGATTAATCTCGTTCGAATTTTGGATGAACTTGAAAAAGGGTTTAATGACCTTTACCAGGGATAATGAGACAATAGATTTACCTAAGGAGAAATATATGTTGAGAAAAAGTTAAAACTCCGAACATTACCACAGTTGATTTGATTCACGATCGGAAATAATCTTAGTAAAACAAGCATATCTGAAGGCTGCACGGCGTTTCTAGTGATATGAAATGTTGAGATTTGTTTCGTAATTGAAGAATAAGTCTTCCATTTTTAGACATAGACATCTAAAAAAAACCCCACTCGTTTGGTTTTTGCACATACCCCTTGCCGATGATGAGATAGACTCTTTAGCTGTCAATATCAATCATAAAACATCAAATATGAAACTACGTATGGATAACGGATTCTCTGTTAACATTATGTTTTCAGGAAAATATTACCATTACGATAATGCTTCTCTTTAAAAACATATATATTAAACAATTGCGCTTTGCTTTATAATTTACAAGTATGGCCTTTGTTGTAATTTTTGTTCCAAGTATGAATTTGCAAAAAATCTGCTCGTCTTTTTCCTTTTCAAAACCTTTCAATATTTAGTTATTAAAAAAAAATACTTACATCGCTGGACACTTGATAAGTTTGTCTTAAAGCTTGTATTGAAAATACTAAAGTACTAACAATTGTTTAAACTTAAAGCAATAAACAAGAGCAGGCTTCAACATGCCTATTCGTTTAGTACCTTCAGAATTTATGCGAATGTTCTTTCAGTTTGTTTAGAAATAAGATAAATCGCGAGCACTGTAAGCTCAATACGTTTGCACATATTTCAACAAAGACACTAACCTAGATTATTGGATTTACAAAACAACAATTATGGTGTAAACGCACTAAACCATATGATACGCTAGTGTACATTTTGAATAAACATTACGAAACGTTGGGTAAAGTAGATCACATGCTTTGCTCTAGCTAAAATAAGCTGACCATAAATCCTAAATATAGAAACGTGTCAGTAATCGAATCGGTTTTCGCCAAAACACCATCAACAGACTTTTTTTGTAATGTACTTCTAATCAATCATAAAAAGACTATAATGCACATCACTTTCATTGGAATGATCCGGCAACTTGTATATACGTTCTCAAAGTAAAACAAAAAATTCATAACTGTACTCGGAATAGCAAGTCATACTAAACATATCGGACACCAGATATAACATAATCAAGGTAAATACACGTTTAATAATCAAACCTTTTGTTTTAATACTAAAATCACGAATTTATCATATCAAAAGTTATAATAAACAACACAATGTTTGTACAGAAAGAACGTATGATTTGCTGGTGACCATGGTGACTACATATATTATTAGAACATAACACCTTTCAGATCTTTGTCAAGTAACAAACACATTTTGGAGTATCAATTAGAGAAAAAGTTTATGAAGTCCATACATTTTATTTTTGCATTGGAGATGTTTATTACAATAGGAAATATTAAGATGGATATCATATTTTCTTGCTGCAATGTGTATATTATTTCACTTGGTGTTATTTTACCAATTTCCACAACATTTTCTTATCAAAAAGACGTTTTGAATATTTCGGAAATTAAACCCTCTTCCCAAAACAATTTACATTATAAGCAAAGTGCAGTTTTTTTATATCAATACAAGTAATGCCACATAATACAACAAGTTGTGAAGTACTCTTAAATGTTATAATATTGATTTGGAATAATCACAACGTCATTACAGCTGAAAAAATGTGAATCACCAATTTTGATATGAAAATGGAGGTGTTAATGGCTAAATACTTTTTCGTTTATAACTCTAATATAAAATTATTATTATACTCAGTATCAATCATCGTTTGCTTAAAGGGTTAGCTAATTGTTCCGTAAGTGGTGTTGAATTACAGGATATCAACTCGTAAAAGGTAAAATAAACGTTAGCTTACAGGAAACCCGGTATAGTGTTTCTGTAACATTGTCATAATATGGATTTTTCATTTTTCATAGAATTTATCATGGTCGTCTTTATATATAACTTTGATGTTAATGAGCTGATATTAGTTACGTATATTAATAATAAAATTGTGGGTTACCCATTATATTTCTAATGTAAGTAAATCTATTTATCTAATAGAGATAGTGGAATTTTACAAAAGAAGAAAATTAAGTCATTTAAACAAAATCTTTTTGGGGTATCAAGTAAAACCAAAAGTTGAAAACTTTACTATTTATTCTAACCTTGAAAGGTCCCAACGACCTACGATAAGCCATTATGAGCGTATTTATTATTGGTTCAAACTTGTTACTGTATTTTTATTTTAAGTCGACAATGTGACAATCAAACATTCGTCTTAATAAGAACAGAGCCAAGACCTACTCCCAAGAAACTATTTGCCCTTCACCACTTACGGCAGTCAAACTGTGTTTGATTCTATAACATTTTCTTATAATGAAATAAATTAACTCCACATATGAAATAAACTTAGATCCCTCGTGTCATTCGGCCCACCATTTTCTATTCAACCAGCAGCGTACTTCAAAATTCTCAATATTAACATTGAAACTAATGTCCCGGTGTCCATCCGGTAGCAACAAAAGCAACAGTAGTTGAATGTTTGCTCTGTTCTTCATTTAGCATGGTACGTTCGTTCCTTCAATAACTGAAACCCCAATTCCTTAAGTAGAAATAATGTACCAAAAACGACACATAGTAGCTAAAATAGTCTGCAAAAGCAGTCGTCTTGGGGCCAACTCTCTCTTACTCTAACAGATAAGTAACAATGACAGGTTGAAATCTGACCGTCCTCTTTATGCTTATATTGTACTGAATAGCGTGTCCTGTGCCGATTTACACTTGAAGAATGGAAATTGTGCAATACCTGAAGGATAATATGTAGTTATTTGTATATAACATGATCAAAACTGTGCAAACAGTTTGGGAAATATCGACTTACTGTTGTGAACGTCTAGGCCGTTGTATTCTACTATTATCAGACGAATACTGACAAATTCGTGGGTTTTTCAACGCTTGAAGTACGATTTAACTTCATTCCAGAATATACGGATAGTTAGTGGATTGAGAGTGTCTATTCGTGTTTATAAATAGTGACGGTAAATTCAGCCTGTTATGCTAAAGTTCTGGAATTACGAATCTGCTTTAATGGGCCAAGACCTTACTTATCCTGTTTATTATCATTTTATTTTGTATTAACACTATTTGGAACAAAATAACTAAGCAAGTATAAGTAAGTAGAAATACAACTTAGAGAAACATTTTGAAAAATCCAATACATTGTTCGTATGTTTTTCCTAACGACGTGTTAATTTCACAATTTCACACTTATTACACCGAACTGGTAGTTTGGCTATTAAGGTTACTAATTCAATGTAGTTCAGTAAACAAGAAGTTGAAATGTGTTACAGAGAGCAACTTTATAACAGTCAGAATAACAAGCCCTATTAAAAGCAAATAAATCGCATAACAGAATAAAGAAGTTTTTTTTGTCCAATACCGAATATGCTTTTAAAGTTTTACTGACAAAATGTACTTTTCCTGCGAATTGAAAATATTTGTTTAAATGAGGACTCTTTGTAACAGGGAGAAAATAATCAAAATAACATTTATTTTTAAATTGAATTTGTGTTTCAAAACATTATATATATTTACATAAAGTTTAAAGCAGACTGAAATTCCTTTCTCGAAATTCTCAATACAAACGGTCAAAACTCTTTACATTTTGAATATTTCAAGTCATTGAAATGCGTAGTTTGTTGGTTCAGTTGGTGGTAGATAATTTGTGACCGACAGTAAACTGCATTCAGTTATTTATACATGAACAGTATATGTATACGTATATCCTCAGAAAAAAATATAAATGCTCTGATCACATCAACCATCCACGTAACGCCCTTGGGACATCACTTATGTCTTGAGAGCTTTTAACATATTATTTGATTCATATACAATATTCTTTCAATGAAGTTAAGTTTTTGATGTCAGCCCCCACTCACTCAATCTTTATCAAGTTGTACGTGTTTTATTGCTATTTTGGATTGAATGGATACTAAATTATGTAAATGTCTATACTTTATTTACGGCTGATTTATACATATATTACATTTAGCTTTCCTTCTGATACTGAATCCGTAGTTGTGGTTGTATATAATTGATAATTCCGTACAGGTAAAACTTTACGCCACATAACAATACATGGCGGGGCGCCGTTGCGTTGTGGTTAGAGCATTGGTCCCATAATCTAAGGGTCGAGGGTTCGAAATCTGACCTCTGCACGTAAGCGTTGAGTCCTTGAGCAAGACTAGTTATCCACATTGTTCTCGCCCAACCCAGGTGACAAAAATTGATACCGGTATTTAAAAGTACACTGGGGAAGTAAAACAGACTCTTTTGGGCGGGAGGGGTAGAGAACCCCCACAGCAAATACAATAAACAATGAGAGTCTGGTCCAAGCGCCTAGGAAATGGAGTTGGGCACCACGGTCGTTAGCAATTGAGTATCGGTTTCGAACTTACTTTTACTTCACAATACATGGCTGTGCCGTTTTTGTGCATGACAACTACTAATTAGCTCTTTCTTTTGGATACAAACGTCCAATCCACATGCAGTTGCCAATTTCATATACATCATTCTCAATCAACTATCACATATACAAATATCAATGAGTAAATCTCTGACATACTTTTACGTTGATATATCTATTACTTTTGCTAAGATTCATAATCCTGTCAAGATAGCAGCACTTTACGGAAAACGTATAAATGGAGGCTCAAGTCTGGTTGAGTAAACGGGGTTGAGAGCAAGAGTATTATTCCATTGATATAACAGTTTGTATGAATCAATTATGTTAAAAGGCTTAAAAGCTCTCGAGATATAATTGTTGCCCCCAAAGGGTGTTATATGGATGTGATCAGTAAACTTATATGATTATGAGGTGCCTTGATCATATTCAATGTCTAAATGCGGTTCACTGTCGGTTAGCCATTACATACGGCCAACTTAAATAACAAATAACGCGTTTCAATGACTCATGCTACTTTTAATGTTTTTAATATACGTGTTGAATATTTCCATAAAAGAAGTTTAATTTATAACATATGTAAAGTATATACCCATAATATAAAAGCACAAACGGTCATAATACTATTTAAATATGATTGGCCGAAAAAGAAATCATTTGTTTTATTATGGTATACATTCGAATTTGCACACACAAATGAAAACGTTTCACTTTACGGTTGTGCAATGGACACTATGAAATAACTATAAGCATCCCCAAACATTGTATACCCTAATCATAATATACAAACTATTTAATGTGTGTGTTCCTTGCTTTTTACTATATTGCGTTTAAGTCTATTGTATATGGAGTATTTTAGGGACTATTAATAACGGGGGAAATATTATGGTAGACTATCACCTAATTCGCAAACTATAAGTTACTTACTTGTTTTCTTGTTTAGGTCAATTTGTACTTTGTTCAGATTGATCAAGCAGATTTGCAATTAAAATGGTTTTGTTGTCCTAATTATTATGCACTTTTTAAGTAGGGTTATCAGCAATCCAAATTCAGGGCTTTGGTTAATACTTAAAGTCAAACAAACAATTCCATCAATATACCAATAATGATGCACAAGTTCCAAGAAATAATGTATTTGTTTTTCAAACAGCTGCAGAGTAAGCGAACAAGCCAATTCAGCACCTGGTTTGTTTATTAAGCAATGTACATTTAACACGAAAACCATTTCACTTTGGTTAATATGCAAAAAAGAACCAAATAATTAGTTCAACAATAATGCATTTTTTTAATGGTATTGTCCAGAAAACAAACAAATTAAGTAGCTGGTTTTATATAGTATTATCAAATTGTGCTTATCTTTTAACAATTGATATATTTTTTAGTTAACGATACACATGATTTTGAAGCAAAACAAAAACGATTTTTGTTTATTTTATGTTTATGCTTGAGTTTTTTTTCTAATGAATCTAGTATCGAATTTTAACTTTCATTGTATGTATCTTAAAAGTTCCGAACTGTTCCATCAGTTGTTTACAATAAACTTCAATGTTTTTAAAGTTCTCATTTTGCCAAAATATTCATAATTTAAACAATTGGGAAAAATCATTAATAACATACCCTGCCTTCAAATCGTTAAAACAAGTTATATGACTCTTTTCTAACAATTAATGTACAACAAAAGTTGCACTTCTGAACCGATTTACAATACAAACAAACTGATTTTTTACGAAACAATCTACTTAAATATCAATAAAGTAGCATTTCAGTGATATCATGATATTTGTGTAACGAAAAGTGAATATTTTTGATAAAAAAAATAAATAAAACAGCGTAATATGGATAAGAAGCATGGAATATCAACGTTGACAGCCAATGGTATCGGGATAATGACAAAACATCAAACTGTTTATATGGTTTTTATGAAATGTATGCCTCAGGTGTCTGTCATCGTCATTTAATTGATTCATAAGAAGTGAAAATGTGTAAATACGCATTCCAGATATGATATATGGCGTTTCGATTTATTTTACAAAACGAAATGCCTTATTCGCATACCTTTCTTTTATTATACAAAGGTTTCCCTAGCATGAATTCATTTTGTAATTTAACGTATTACAAAAAAACAATAGTGCGTGAATACACTTGACATACTAAACATTACGTGATTGATATATTCTGAGTAAGCTTAACGTTTCTGTGATAAATTTATTTTGATGTAGGTTAAACAAGTTTGGTTAATTTCAATAAAATAATGTTAATGCTTTTACTGTCAACATTTCCTTTAAAATATAATTATTCGCAGGAGGATTAGAACAGTACGTAATATGATTCAGTTAAATATTGTTCATCGGACTGTTTTAAAATCATATTGCTCTTTTATCAGAACAATATTATTACTATATATAAACACAAGTTTCAAGTGTGAATATATTAAATCAAAGTAAACATCTTATTTTGCTTTCCAATCATATGTGTGTCTGTCGATAAATGACAACATGTATCATGTGACCATATAACTCTACAAGTCTAACTAATAAGTGGGTATAGAAAAAAGTGTAACATTTCCTAGTTCCTGTATCATTTATCTTTATGCATTCACCTGACTAACATATGATTTACTATTTCAAAAATAATTCACATTGTGGTTTTAAAACATATATCCCAATTACTAACTCTGCAAGTCTAACTAATAAGTGGGTATAGAAAAGTGTAATATTTTCCTAGTTCCTGTATTATTTATCTTTATGCATTCACCTGACTAACATATGATTTACTATTTCAAAAATAATTCACATAGAGGTTTTAAAACAGATATCCCAATTACTAACATAATTATCCACACAATACAGCTTCTATAATGCCTTGAGACCTTTACATTAAGACCGAATTTGCAAACCTAATTCAAACTACTCTTGTTTCACTACCTAAGGTGTTTAATTAACATATATCTTATTATCAAAAATATAACAATAAACCTGCAGCCGATCAATTGTGCCTACTCTATTATATTCAAGACGCGGTATTGTACGAAAGCCAACTATTAGTTGTGTAACGTTTGTCCCAATGGCAACCCAGTGCAATAATGGTTGAATGTTTGCACTGTTCGTCATCAAACATTGTGCGTTGCTTCAATAAGTCAAACCCCAATTACTTAAGTAGCAATAACGTACCAAAGACGGTGACGTAGTAGAATAGGCTGCAAGAGCAGTCATCTTGGGGCCACGTTTTGTTCCCTCAGAGAAGAGTTTAAGTATAAATTGTTACATATATTGATAGCTTGTTGAAATACAAACCTCTCTGTTTCACTAATACTGTATTGAATGACTAGTTCTGTCGCCGATTTACGCTTGTATTATGGTAATGGTAAAATATCTGATGGATATATTTCTAACACAATCTTAAAAATGCAAATATTATATAACTAATTGTAGGGAATCTTTGTTCATGCGACATTTAAATATTGTTAGAAGAAAAGGCTTACTATTCTAACACTTTGAATCTACTTGAGAAATTGATCTATTTAGAGATCGGTCATTGTTTTCTTACTCATATATAGATTAAATCAGAGCACAGATGTCGCCATGGTTAAGCTACCAACCTAGGACTAATAAGAGGCTTTATTTGCCATTTATTGTAGATATTTTTTTATATTCTCAGAAATATGTGTACGAATATGTGTTTGTTTTTGCTCTAAAAAGCATCAGTGTGTAGATCTTGTTAACATGTTACTGTGCCGTCTCTCAAGTAAATAGTATCTGTTTCGATTATTTGTAAATTCATGAGATCAAATGACCTCATTAAAGACCAAAATATGCTTTACTTCGTCCTGCTACGTGAAACTGTTTTTCGTTTATACGTTGACCAATAATTGTCATTCACTTAATCATCTTGCTTTTTTTCAGCACCCAAATAATACAATTATATTTCTTACGAAATATTTTGCGATATTTTGGTAAATCGTGACATATCTAAACCCGCTTATCATGTTACCAACCACGTAACAAAATCCATCAACTCTGTCATCTTTAATAACAATCTTATACATCGTAAAGTAGATATAATATGCAAATATCTTTACCACTGGTCTGAAGAGCTTTAACAACAGTTTGTCAAGATACTGGCGCTGTTAATACTATTGCGCTCACAGCATTGGATAATGGATATGATAAAGTTGAATAGATGTACTGATGGTCTATTCCTTGAAAAGCAAATTGTTATGGTCAAATACAATATCAATGACTATAAGCTGGCTAAACAATATTATGTCCTTAATTAATGACAAAACAATATATAAATTGGGATGAAAATATAATAGTTATCGTTCCTCTACTTTACTATAAACATTATAACAAAAGTGATATTAGTAATAAAAGAATGCTTTCAAAAAGTAAACAAAAGAACTTTAAATTGTTATATTACAATCAACCAACAAGGCCGTTTAATCATGTACCCCTCGGACCGTTGAAGAAATGGTAACAGTTATATCAAGAATTGTGGTCGATTTTGAAGGAAAAAAAAACCACTTGTTCTTTTTATCATATTCTTTGCACGGATTCGATATATATAGAAACTCACTTATATTCCGAAAGACGTAATGTCGGGAAATGGTTGGTACAATTTGTTTAAATTGTACTTGTAAAGATGAAAACAGTAGTACATCATAGAAATTTAACTTCAATGTAACGGCGTATATTAGTTCACTTCATAGTTAAACTAGTAAATGTTGACGATAACTGTAACAGTTTTTGCCGTTTAAATATTTCAAAATTCTAGAATGTTTGTTTTTTCTTACCAAACACTTTTATGAAAATACTCATAAGAGCTCTCAAGACATAACTGCTGTCCCCAAAGGGCGTAATGTGGATGTAACTAAAGCATTTATATTTTTCTGAATCTGTCTAGTTCTTTTGAATGACTTACTGTAGGTCATTTTCTACAGCCAAGTGTAACAACGAATTACTCATTTCAACGACTGATGGTATCGGAAATGTAACTGTGATGATTGTACGTGTTGAGCATTTCCCAAAGAATATAACATTACTTCAAGATTCCTTTCGTAGAAAAAATTCCAAGATGACGATGTTTAAAGTGACCTTTTCCTATATATTATGCAACGTAATTATGTCAACTTTTGGAATTACAAAGTATGCATTTATGTTCTTGTACCACCGTTTACCGAAATGCAAGACTTTACCACCTTAAACAGGGAAATCGTTTTTAATCACCACGAAGCTATTAATTTCATACAAATGGATAGCTATGACATTATTTCTTCACTGATTAATGTAATGACATTTTATATAAAGTGTTTTGCAGAGTATCAACACTTTAAATTTCAATTCAAAAGCAAAATATCCATTTTGCGCTCAAAAGTTAGGATAATTGGTTTTCCACCCGATGTTTTCAACAAACATGTAAAACAGTAGGTCCTCTTGAGATAACAATTAAAAGTTAGTTTAACCTTTCTTTTAAATATTGAATCATAGTTATTGGTAAATATGTCTTAGGTTACATTTCTAACTCCGTATTTTTTCCATAAAATCAAAGGTACCCACCAAATGAGAAATAGTATCGGGTATAGCAAATTTGTCATTGAGAATTCCTAAGAGAATGTGTACAAAATTATATATCACAATTGAATTACACGTACCCTCGTATGCACCTGTTATACGAAAAGAATTACGTGTGTTTTGTCTTATGGGGTATTTTGACCTTGGCAGGCGTATCAGATCAAAGATAAGCCTAACCACACAATATGTCAAGGAATGTAAAAATAATTTAGGAAATGTTTTAAATTTGAACACATCACAAGTACAAATGTTATCTTCAATTATTTAAAAAAAATCAACTATTTATCATGTGCTCTTTTTTTTAATCTTTTCTGCTCGTTAAAGAGCGCGTGTGGTCCAGTAGAACAGTGTAGGGCTCCTCATATGTAGACCGTGAGTTCGAACCCCGCTGCGGCCAACGTGTTTATGTCCTTTGGCAAACATTTAATCTTGATTGCTTCATCGATTCGAGCGCATTTTAGTAGCTGTAATGGAAAATGTTACAATCGAAGTACAGATAAAGAGCGCGTATTTTCTGATGATTTCACGACGGCAGCGTGATAAATATAAAAATAACAATATTATTCATAGCAGCAAAAGTTCATTCATATAAAGTAACAAATAACAAACTTAAATGCTGGAATAAGTTAGCATCATGAATGAAATATCAAAATACTATTAGTAATCATAAGATATCAATCATAAGATATCATCATAATCTATATCACACTTCATTTCTCGTCGTAATTTATTGTTGTTATACTATTGCTGGTTGGTAGACCTTACATAACTTATTTTGATGTAGAATGGAAATTGTACTTCAAAAAGGAAACACATTCTAAATGTAATTGTTATGTTAAGGATGTTATCGGTTGGTTCAACAGCGTTGATAGCATGGGAGGCAATTCTGCAAACAATGCCGTTCTTGACACCGACTCTTAACTTGTAATTGTAGATTTGAATTTCGGATATCAATCAATTTCATCATTTCAATTTTCATTTCAGATTATTGCAGATTTCAATATTTTGCGTTATTAAATAACGTTAGTACAGTACAGTATATAACCATGACATTTGTTGAACATGATTGAGCATTTATGTAACTGTCTCTTTGTCTCGCAGTTTCGAAATCACAATGAAGAACCTATTGAAGAGTAAAACTTGCAATTCAATAATTAAATCATATCAGGCATATTATGACATCAACGTATATCTTATCTTTGAAGGCAAATGTCACTCAAATACTGACGTAAGGCTCTGATTGGGAATAATTCATACTGATATTTTTAAATATAATGCAAATAAAGGTGAAATCAACGAAATGGTAAAGTGTTCAACATATTAGGGAACTGGATATAATATTTGAACTTGATTCAGCTACATTACTTGACAGAACTAGTTTCTGAAGAGTGAGGCCCACATGGTCGTTACGAAATAGTTTTGTCAAGCAATGTAGCAGGATCAAGTTCAAATATTACACTTTTGATTTTGTATATTCATAGATTGTCTTTATTAAACAATAAAAGAAGATATTATACAATGCCCTGAAACAGCTGAGATCCATTTCGATCTCAGGCAGAATTTAGACAAAGACAACGAGCAACAAATAATGTAATGAAAAAACACACCAGGGCGGCAAAAACTAGACTATCTAGCATTAAAAATGGAGTATGAAGAACTTATCGCAAATTTGTGTTTTGCTTCATCATGATAGTGAATATAGTAAATTTTTGAAGTTTATTAGACAAGCGAGATATCCTGCTTTTTTTGTCGGTGTTGATCAGTCCTGTTGCTCCAACTTCAACAGCGATTAACGAGCAAGTGACTATAAATACTAATAGTGAAAATATACATTATTTTCTTATGTGAGCATAAAGTATATTGGCATTACTTTGATAAATCCTAATAATAGCTCTCGATGAAAGCTGTAAAAGCACATGGGTCATTAGATAGATTGAACATTGTTCATTACACTCTCATTCTGTCTCCTCGCTTTAAAACGAGACATTCTTCAAATTCCTCACGCTTACTTCATAGCTCATAATTGTTCGTTGACTCGGTGCTAATCGCCCTTATTGTCGAGACAGACTGTAGAGCACTAAATGTAATTGAAACCTAATCGAAGTTAATGCACAACCTATTTTATTCCGGATTGTCATATCCCAACGGGTACTCACAATATTAAATACAATAGCTAAGGTTACGAGATGGGTCAAATTATTGTATTTATATATTCGATTTCCACCCACAAGAGCCTACTATTCAGATGTTTTATATACTCTCCGATAAAGTTCTTTAGACAAGCGAGATAGCCTGGTTTTATTGTCGGTGTTGATCAGTCCTCTTGTTTTAACTTCAACAGCGATTAACGAGCAAGTGACTATAAATATCAATAGTGAAAATATCCACTATTTTCTTAGTGAGCAAAGTTGTATATTATTTACCTTAGGATAATTTTCAAATGGGGAAAAGAAATATGCCTTTATTTTGATGACCAGTAAAGCATATTGGCATTACTATGATAAACCATAATAATAGCTCTCGATGAAAGCTGTAATAGCACATGGGTCATTAGATAGATTGAACATTGTTCAATACACTTTCATCTTGTCTCCTTGATTTAAAACGAGCCATTTTTCAAATTCCTTACGCTTACTTCATAACTCATAGTTGCTCGTTAACTTAACGTTAATCGACCTTATTGTTGAGACAGACGATAGAGTACTAATGTAATTGAAACCTAATCGAAGTTAATGCACAACCTATTTTATTCCGGCTTGTCATATCACCACGGGTACTCACAATATTGAATACAATAGCTAAGGTTACGAGGTTGTTCACATTACTGTTTAATCTTCTAATAGCCATGGAACCTTTTTTTTCTTCTGTAATTACCATTATTGAGATATACGCGATTTCAACCCACAAGAGCCTAATATTCATATGTTTTTATAAATTCTCAGATAAAGTAAATAAAACAATATTATCAGTTACACATACAATGGTACAAACACATTATGTACATATTTAAACACAAAACGAGACACGCGTTGAATGAGTCTTTTCAGGTATAATAAAATGTTTTCTA
This sequence comes from Ophiopholis aculeata, assembly GCA_032273385.1. Taxonomy (NCBI): domain Eukaryota; kingdom Metazoa; phylum Echinodermata; class Ophiuroidea; order Amphilepidida; family Ophiactidae; genus Ophiopholis; species Ophiopholis aculeata. The sequence continues at coordinate 836 of JAUMTS010030021.1, read as the reverse complement.
CTTTTTGTTAGAAATCGTTTTACTTGTCATAGGTCTTTACGATTGGGTTTGGCAGGGATATCAATAATCTTACACTTTTTAACTAGCTTTGTATATCTTAACTGTACTCGTTCATTTATTGCTCAATATATTAAGTGCATTATAAGATTCACAAGTAAAAACCTAAAGGCTTCTTTGAACACTGTTGTGCATTTATTTTTATTTCGGTGAAATACTATATCAGAATTGAGCTGGCTGTGAAACATGAAGACACGTAAAACAATACTAGGTTCATCACAAGATTGTGACAGGCAGAATCCGAGTCTGAGAGCTGCAATGTTTTCTTGCATTACAAGATTGTTAAGGTAGAAACCTAAAGGCTTCATTTGACATACCGTCGTACGTCTCTGTCTTTAGTGAAATGCTATACTAAAATTGATCTTGTAGTGAAACATGAGGTGTCATATGTATCACAAAATTCTAGGTGCATTACAAGATCATCACAGGTATCAACCTTGAGGCCTTTTATGTCTTTATGTCTAGTGAAATACTATACCAGAATTGATCTGGTTGTTGGACATGAAGACATGTAAGGTGTCATGTGTAGCACCCAATACCAGCTGCATTATACGTTTTATTTATTTTATAACAGATAGTGTCCTAGTCTGATAGCTATCAGGCTGTCTTGCAATACAATATTGTTATGCCCTGTTTGCGGACTGTGTAGGTCTGTTTATTACTATATCAGAATTGATCTAGGTGTGAAACATGGAGCTATGTAAGGTGTCACGTGCAAGAGTACTTGCTGAAAGATTATTGCAGGTAGAAACCTAAAGGCCCCTTTTCAGTGGCTAACC
>JAUMTS010029910.1:0-11266 GCA_032273385.1 Ophiopholis aculeata | reverse complement strand
GTATATCCAAACTCTCTGCCATTTACCCTCACTATAACACCCGGTAATGGAGTGCCGTCTAAACTCACAACTTTACCACGGATCACTGAAGCCCAACTACAAGAAACAACAAGGATACAAATGATCTTTATCAGTGTTGATTAATCACATATAAAATAGACAATGCACTGAATTCCCATGCATGTGATTTGATTCATGGAAAATACTGTCTCAATGCAACAGTGCTAATGATGTGTAGCAGGGAGAAATCAAAAAAGTTCCATGCGGGTGAATCTTTTCTGATAGTGTGAATTAGGCAAATTTAGTCTTCAATGAACTCAGTTTTATGTTACTAAATCCATTGAAAAAGACAATTTGATGAATATATTTACATGAATAAACAATTTCTGTACCATTTGTTCCTGCAGACACTTTAGTTGTTTAAAGATGTAACTTGTTTCTTTATGGGACTTCTTAAACACTAAATATTATTTCAAATGTGTTAGTTTTTAATTACAAAATGGAAAGATGCTGTGAGTGTTATTTCTTTTATTTTTAAGGGGAAAAGACTTACTTGTCATCAATGTTTCCCCAGGTGACTCCCTTCTGCACACTATTAACTGAGGTGAGGAACTTGACTTGGTCATAGAATGACAGTGTGACAGGTTTGCCTTCGTCTTGTAGATGCAACAGTAGTTCCCGAGGGTCTGGTACAACCTGACAGAGGACGTTGTCCATGCAGTGGTTGACGATACAGCAATCGGGATCTTGGCAATCTATTAGATCATCTAGAAATACAAAGAGGGGGAATAATGGTGTCATTTGTTCAATTTGACAACAAAAGAGTCTGAACAGGTAGCAAATCATTCACTTTCTGTTATGCATATTCAAATGACATGCTGTTGAAATCACATTTTTATATTTCTTCAAATTCAATTTTTCAAATTTAACTTTCTATTATGCATATTTAAATGACATGCTGTTGAAATCACATTTTTAAATGTCATCGAATTCAAGTTTTGAGCAAAAACCATCAATCACCTACAATTGTTGCAATCTACTATCCTGCTTTCTAGACATACTACCCACGACATTTCCACCCACAACCTCCAATGCGCTCTACTCTCTTTTGCATAAAGTTAAATAAATCCATTCAAGAACTGTCAAGAAAATGAATAAGCTTACCTCCATCATTATCACGTCCATCAGAGCAGCTAGATTCTTTATGTACTGAACAATCATTGCCTTGGAAGCCAGAACTGCAGACACACTGCCACAGGTTGCCTACCATTGCGCATTCTCCATTGCCACTGCAGTCTAATGGACAACCCTCTGAAATAAAAGAAAGAACAATGAAAATGTAAGCATTAGCACAAAGTTTTATGTCATTACTAAGGTCTAACACCTTGGTATTTAATACAATACAGGGCATTCTCCATTGCCATTGTAAAAAAAATACATACAATTATGAAATTGCGAGTTTCAGTATAAATATATAGCTATAAAACAATACTGAATTTTGTCACTGCAATCTCAGTAACATTGCACAATGCACAATGCAAAATGCAAGTATTAGCATGAACATGTAGGTCATTACTAAGGCTTAACCTAACACCTTGGTGTTTAAAATAATATATCAGATTTAATCACTTAAGACATGTCCTTAATTGTTTTTCAATAAAAGTGGTGTATCATCGACGTGTAAACCACGGTCGCTAATTACAAAGAAAGTGATCATGGTGAAATCATGTGGTTTTTGGTTAACACTAATGATCATGAAACAATACCACATTGTAATTGCATCCGACTCGTGCTAATTGTTTTACAACATGAATATGGTTTTAGAACCAAGAGTCACATTAATAAATTACATGTAAATAGAGCAAAACCATGTGGTCTTCTAGTTAACTATGAATCATCATGTGTACCAGTACTTAAACATTCAGAAGTACCTTTCAATGGGCATGCTTTCTTTAATCAGCCTTCTTAGAAGTTCATAATCTCTTCATGAAAATATGCTCACACAGTCAAAACAAATTTGATTTTTTACCCAGCTTTTGTAACAGTGAGTCAGAAATTTTATGAAATTTCTTATAATTAGACTGACCATCTGTTCCTTACTTATCCAGCATAGGAACCATCCTTACTTGGTTAATCCTTATTCATAAATTGACCGTGTACTTTGACAGAATGGCCGTTCATATGGGTTGTACTTCTCTGACCCGTGAACAGTCATAATAGCTTTACCATCTCTTCATTCATTAAGCTTTCACAGGAAGTTTCATTAGACAAATTATTACTACAGTTTGTAACAGTTACTTAAAGGGAGAATAATAGAAGGGAAAAATAAAGCATTCCAGAACGCATCTAAGAGTCTTTAGTTACTTTTTGTGGTTTCAAAAGATCACAATACTGTATGGCATACTCCTCCAGGCTCTAGGTACGTCCATACCAGCATTGCGTTTAACTTTATTGCAACGCAGCAATGCAATCACGCCGATATCATATGGATTGTACTTATCTTGACCTGTGAACAGTCATAATAGCTTCTCCATCTCTTTTATATTCATTAAGCTTCAACAGGAAATTTCATTAAGTAAATTACTACTACAGCTTGTACCGGTTACTTAAACAGCAAATGGGAGAATGGAATAAGAAAAATAGCATTTCTGTACATGATGAAACAGTTTTAAGCCAACTGAAGTGTTTCAAAAGATCACAATATTTAGATGTCACAAAATTGGACCCAGCAAAGTGGCAAATCGGCTCAACAGAATTGTAAAAATGTTTAGAAAGATCAGGTTTTCTTGTTCATTGAGCCAATTTGTAGCCAAAATTTTTGAATTTGATGCAAACCCTAAAGAAACTTTATACTATTTTGTAGAAACCCAACTGGGCTAACAGAGGCCACCCAAACTTAAGGTACCCAGGCTGTACATTTTAACAAACTTGTTTGACAAAACTCACCTAGCCCACATAGCCTTCCGTTCCATCCTGCTTCACATATACAAGAGCTGTTCACACATTGTCCATGGAATGAGCATGGTAGATCACAGATAGGTTCAGAGCAATCCGTACCAGTCCAGTTCAGATCACATTGGCACAGTCCAAGCTGGCATGTTGCATGTTCACCACAATCCAAGTCAGTGCTGCATTCTAATGATTCTGAAATTGCAATGGGTTAGACACAAATTATTGTCATATCTTGATTTTATAACAATTCTTGTCGTTTTGTTTTTAAATCAAAGGAACTCAAAATACATAATTACATTATACTTACTTGTGTGGTTTTGTCAAATATGTACCCTTTTTATACATTATACCTTAATATGAAGTTATTTGCCATTTCTCAGCAAAACAAAAATATTGTACTGAACGTTTATACAATTCCAAAACCCTTTAAAATGTGCTTGAAATTTTAGTCAATAACTTAGTTTGTGTTATCTTATCATATACACAGGCATATACTGCCTTACATAATTGTTCTCAAAGAATCAGTTTCACAGAATTGTGTTGTAATTCTTGCTGAACACACAGAAATAGCAAATTCTTTCCAATTAGTTTAAAACGAGATACTTGAAATGTATGGGCTAAGATTCAATGGTGACAATGATGCAAGGAAGATCATAGATCAAATTGATGCCCCAGGGTCTTCCCCATTACTACACGTTTTTCACATTTCCAAGTTTTCAACAAGTTTAAGATAAAATCAAGAGTTGGTTGAAAAGATACTGAAATTCAATTGAATCAGTGAGATGTAAGTAAAATTGGAGAGATAATGGAGCACCTTTACAACTCTGTGCCTAGCCTAGCCTACTTATTGTACGATTTACACAGACTCAGAATGCCCTAAGCAAAATCCAACATCTTAACCAAGGAAACTCTTTAAAATCTGAACAAATAGATTTGACTGAGTACATCTAAATCTCACAAGTGCTTGTAAACAGCTCAGCAAAGCAACCTGGTTTTCTAAGACAGATATTGACTTATCTTGGTCACAAATCAGTGCCAATAGTTTTTGCCTAGAAGGTCCTTTGCGCTTCATAGGCTTGTCTCAAGTAATCCTCACACTTTAAAGCTCATTGGCTGTGTTACATGCTGACATTCTTTCTATTGTACATTCAATATCACTTGAATATCACCTAACTGGTTGATTAAACTGTCAAATGTCAATCCTTGGTGCTTCATTAACTTGTCCCAAGTAATCTTCAATTTAAGTAGCTAGCTTGTTTACTGTGCAACATTCTTATTATTGTGCATTCACTATCATTTGAACATGACCTATCTGACCGATTCAGCTCTAATCTGTGTCCCTTGTGTTTCATGTAGGCCTAATCCTCAGACTTGAAGCTGGTTTGGAATTAAATTGTGATGTTCTTTCTAATGTGTGTTCACTATCACTTGAATATGACCTAATTTGCTGATTCAACTATATTCAACTTCACATAAAGTTGTCCAAGTTATCCTCACAATTTTAGTAGCTTGTTTGCTGCATAACCTTGTGACATTCTCTGTTGAGCGTTCTTTATTGCTTGAATATGACGCCGTAACTGGCTGACTCAACTACAGTGTGCATTCTCTGTGCTTCATAAACTTGTCCAAAGTAATTCCTACACTTTAAGTAGCTTGTTTGCCATCCCATGTTTTGTTATATTTTGAAATTCTTTCCATTGTGCCAAAGAATTCTTTGATTGTGCGTTCCATATCACTTGAATATCACTTAATTGTCTGAGTCAACTGCAATTTGTTTCAATAAACCGTAGCTCCCCATCTCAGTAAACAATATCCTAGACGGGTGCCCAGTGACTTTTAAGAATATCTATTTCTATTTTGCCTCTAAGTGACAGTCAAAACTCACAGTGAATAGACTATTGTGCCTTGTTATATAGTTCACATTATATAGAGGAGTGATGTGTTTCCAATTTGATGCAAAACCTAGGGGAATGCACTTTAAAGTATTCCCAACATTTCTTTCCAACATTATTTAATTCTCGTATAATAGGATATTGTTAATGAAATCAGGAAATGTTCAAATAGAAACATTTTTAGAATTAAATAAGATGTTAAAAAATCCAATTGTGGTTTTTTATGTAAAATTCATTTTCATATGCTCCAGTTGTTTTCTTAGAGTAAGAGTTCCCTGATTATAGTGTGCATAATAAATGAATATCTGCAAAGTCTATGATTAAAATAATCTGAAAATCTAAGTACCAACCTATATTCATGTTTGAAAATATTGTTCTTCAATTTTCCTTGAAACTCTTTTATTTGAAATACCATTAAAAACATCCTTTTTTTGGAACAATTAATCAGATTAAAGCAAGAAGACCATTTTTGGTATCATTTATGTTTGTAAGCTGACATCTAGTACTCTACATTTTAAAATAATTGTTGTCAGATTTCCAGTTAAATTAAATCATTCAAATAATCTAAAACATTCCTGCATGAGTAGTTCATTCCTTGTTTACTGTTTGTCAACAACATTGTAAATGCTTGCTAAAGTGATCTAATAGAAATTGACCAAAACATGTCTGTCAATAAAATTGCAAATGCTTTTAAAATAATCTAAAGAAATTGAACAAAACATTTCTGGAAAAAAATCCTGTGCAATGTTGATATTGAAAACAAGGCACATCATTGCTATTTTTCAGTAATACTTTTTATAAAGCTTTCAAAATGATCTCAAAGAAATCCCCCAAACATTTCTGGAAAATTTTCATTTAGTAATGTTGAATTGGTAGAACAAGGCACTGCATGAAATGAGCAAGCATGGTAAAGATGTTTCATGAGTGTGTTGATGGATGCATGGATGGATAAAGCAGTCGTTGATGCGAATACCATATGCGTACAAATTGCAATTCAGTCCTGATTAGGCCTTATTTATAAGCCAAGCGGCAAGATTACAAGCCAAACATTTATTAGGCCTTTTTCTTGGTAATAATTCATAATATATGGTAGCGGCTTTGTTTGAAGCATATGTATAATGATGAATGTATTAGTATTAGTAGAAGTGATATCATTCAAAGATGTTGTATGTGATCAAATCAAGCAAATTGAGTTCAATGTTGAGAATATTGGGTTTCAAAATCATAAAAACAAAGAAATTCATTCCATTTTCTTGTTTTGATAATTCTTCATCTGTTCATAACTTTGCAATGTTTTTTTGACAAATTTTAAATTTGGCAAAAATGCAAGGCTGTAACAATATAAACGTGAAACAGAATGGAGCAAGAGCATTGTAATGTAATATCTTACTATCAGACTCAATTTGCTTGATTGCAGTTTATATATGATAATGAAAATATGATATTCAAACAATCTGCCTATCAATTTCAAAAATAGGTTGATATCCTTTACTTACTTTAAATATAGCACTATCATAATGCAAATATTAAACTAATTTAACAGCTGAATTTCCCATTCATTAGGGCCATATTCTGCACTATGAATTATATTTTCATACAAATGACTTAATCCTCAAACCCAATTTAATCTGAAGTTAAAAATAGCTAAGCCAGTTGACCAAGATATAGCTATAGACAATGCAACTTAAGCAAGTTCAAGTTTATCATGCCATAACAATGTACTAAATCAGCAAACTTGAATACAACAGCCATAGTTTCAATGTTTGTGTGGCATTCTTAGCAGCATACTTATGAACATGAAAGGTGCACAACAAAATGTTAAGAACAAGTTTCAAAAGGATTTTTTGAGAAAACAGATAAATTGCTGGTACCTCTGTGACCCTAATTTAACACTAAATACACATATGTTTTTATCAAGATTATAATCCAATTCAAACCTGTTAAAGATTATCCAAAACTTCTAGTCACTTGAATGTTAACATTCACTTCACAAAATAAGACTTTAGTAAAACACTTGTTATTTGGCCAACTTATTTGTTCATTCTAAAACTGTTTTTTTTAACAAAATTAATGTATTGTAATCTGTTGTTAATTAAGCTATTTGTTTATTTTAATGTTTTGATATACTAAATTGATATATTCATATAACTGCAATCAGTAAATGTTATCCACAATATTATAGAAAACAGTGCAATATTTGACCTGTGTTCAGTTATTAAAACTTTGAAATTATATACTAGCCATTTTTTTTAAACATTGACATTTTCTGCCTGTCACATAGTTTCCAAAAGTCTGTTCCTGTTCCCTTACAATTCCTAAATGTCTACATGTGATAATTTAATTATACAAAAATATGTCAACAAATACTACTTTACAGGGTCAATCAATCAAGGTCTCTGAAAATACAGACATCTGATTAATTTACTGAATGAAATTCATGACAATGTCTTTCCAAAGAGCTCAAAATAGATTTTAAGTGTGCCAAACTGTTTTAATACAAGAATGTACAACCAAATTTCAGCACCAGTTCACATCTGATTGTTTGTAATTAAATGTTATGACTCAACTAAATAATTGTGAAAAGACATGACAGGTTAAAGCCCAACCTATAAAAATTTCATTTTTTTTTTGTATATCTTTCATCAAACCAATTACCCCTTCAACCTCAACAACTATTCTTTCATCAAATTATTACGCAGCAAGCTTTAAATTGCTGCACATGATTCATTGTTTAAAGTCCCTCCCTTCCCTTGTTTATCCCTTAACCGTACCACTGTCTTATGTCCGCTATAGTTAGGGGTCCACACTTTCTAATAAACCTATTATCACGAGTAGGAAGCGATTCAATGATCTAGAGCCTTCCTTTATTGGCCCAAACTAGTTCCACAGCATGCGTATGTGATCAAATGCTTCCTACTTCAATTGATTGATGAAGTCTGTGTTTGTTTTATTATCTTTATGTGAATGTGAAGATTTCAGCTTTAATTCTTTCATAACATTGCAACTCTTGACTTCAGTAGTAGAATAACAAAATATTTCAAGTTGGATTTCAATATAAACTTTAAGCCGATCACAAAAAACTCTTGTGACCAACTTAGACATTTGTACCCGCAAACCAAGCACTCAACAAGAGAACGACTTTGCCTACTCCTGGAACTTAGGAAGGTTTGAGCTTGCTTTTGAAGTTGAATTTGATGACAAAACATGTTCTCTCATGCCTCTTATCTGATGTACCAAGATATAAAGTGACATTATCTTTGTGTAAAAATCATCTTGGCAAGAGCATAGCCAGAATTTAATATAGTCTCAACAATAGGCAGATTGCCTAGCAATATAACTAGCCCACAATAGATTTGAAGGTTAAGATATGCGATCCGCTCAACTATCCCGTTTCATGTCTCCTTGGTTTTGTTTTTCTCACTTCATTTGAGAAGCTTTACCAGTTACCATGGTTATTTATCTAGTAAAGGATCAAAATTGTTTGCTGAAACATTCTATTGGTTCCACACATTATTCTTACCGAGTGGACTAAATCTTAGCAGTAAGTTGAGATGTTAACACGGTAGTTTGGTCGAGTATTAAAACGTCAAGAAAAGTGAACCGTTCTGACGCAAGGGAATTACTGTCCTTTCCAAAGTCGTAAACATCAAGTTTCCACAAGTATTATATTGAATTGCCTTTTTTACTTTCATTTTAAACCAATTTGACTCAAATACAAAACGCTGTAAGTGTAAATAATTGGTACTGCAGATACTGCTCTTTTATATGATAAAACAGTGATAGTCTGCTTGGTACAAATTTAAATCAATTTGATCCAAATACTAAAGGATGTAACTGTAAATGATTTATATTGCATATACTGCTCAATACAATAGTGATCGTCTGCTTGATACTCCACAAGTCTCAAAGGGCAAAACAAAGTATCTGAGTGAAATTAAGAAAGCAGATACTGCGTTTTTTACGTAGACCAGCAAATTATGTTAGTAGTTAGTAAATGCAGAATGTATCATGAATTAGTAAATGTGCGACATAGCCAGAAATCATGACAATTTAGAGGAAATGCTCACAATGTCAATCTTGCATCATGAAACAAATGCACGTGCTTTACAGATTTTCTAGTCTAATCTTTTTCACTTTTGCCAACAAAAGAGAATGCGACACAATTTGGTTGTAACATTTGTGAAACTTTCTTGGTTCAAATTAACAATTGATACAAAATATAACACTTTGTGGTGTTGCCACCATCCACCCATCCCCTCTGGCTATGCTTTTCACTACATACAATCTACAATCTCATCCCCATTTCCACAGTTCAATTATAAACTTACATGTAGTTTACTCTTTTGTTTCATTCTTTCAAAGGCAACATATAAAGGTAGCTCTACTTTAGAGTGTTGCAATACAAATTTGAGAGATTGAAAGACAATGGCAGTTCTGGACTCACATATGCCACATATAACATGCAACAAATCTTCAGATCTCAAAAGAATTTGGAGCCTTTTCATTGCTAGTTTTGAGGGAAGGAGGAACTGCATCCATAGGTATGAGACAGTAGACAGTACATAGTGTGTTAGTATAACCTGATCAGAGTCCAGTGTTTCAAATAAGCAACCATTTCAAAGGGCCTTAACTACTCTTTAAGGTCCCTAACAAATTTTAACTGGGCTAACCTATATAGACATATTTATCAAAAGGTGTGAAAAATCAAATATTCAGCTTTATTTTGTACAATCATGTACAATAAATTGAGTAACTTATCAGCAACTAAGTGTGGTTGGAGTATAAGAGCAATGCTTGAACACTTTTGATGGGCAGTGTAAATCAATGTGTACCCTGAAATTGCAGGGCCTTTTGGGCCCATACATAAGCTTTTCAAAGGGCCCTCCTTGATTTTCAAGGGCTAAGGGCCCGGATTTGTCTTATTTGAAACACTGCCTGATCATGGCGATTTAGTCAGTTTTAGTACCTTGTCCACAGGCTCTCCCAGTCCAGCCATAATCACACATGCATATGGCTCTGCTAGGATCATATACACCATGCAGTGAGCAGTCCATGCTACAACCAGGTATCTTACCCCACCCAGGGGTAACAGGGTCCACGGTAGTTGCCATATCTGTAGGTGACATCGGGGTCGTTGCCATGGGCATGGGGTCAGAGGGTACTCGCTTGTTACATGTGTTGCCTGTGAATCCTGGGTAACAGTAGCATTGAGCGCGCTGGCAGATTCCATTTCCAGAGCAGGATGGATCGGTGCAGTCAACTGTTGACATAACAGGGAGGGGGAAGACATACAATATGATATTTTTACTAAACTATTTCTTGTGTTAAAAAGTGCAATATATATGTACAATATCAAACTAGCGCATCAGATGTTAAGTCGACAACATGATATTCTTACTAAACTATGTCTTGTGTTAAATATAAGTGCAATATATGTCACATTAACGCAATCAGATGTTACATCACTTGGTTCATCTCGCAATCAAACCAAGTTAACTAACCATACCTTTATATATCCACTAGCTGAACATACTGCTAATTCACTTTTTATTAATTTTTGTCTTGCTTATAAAACTGGCCGATGGGGCTCTAGTCAATACATGCACTGAATATTTCATACACTAAGCTAAGTTGAAATACTTGTGATGGCTTGATCATATCATGCAAGTATCATCCTGACATTATTAGTTACTATTCATCCTAACACAATGATATATAAATAACCTGACAACATGCCCAAGTGTAGAGTGCTCTAATTAAAATGGTCTCCTCTGAACTTCATCACGCTGATGGCGAGACTCTAGCGCATCATCTTATTATATTATCTAGCACCAGACTTAATCATTAATTGATGACATTGTTCTTCTCATGATGAAAGTGCTCCAGACTACATGTACCTTTCTTTTGAAATGAAATGTGGGACGTGCCTTCATGGTACGGTTGATACTTGCTTTGTGTATGAAAGCTGAGAAAATAATGTTAAGGCATGATTCCAGAATATCCATCACAAGTTTAACAAACACAGGCTTGGAAAAATATGCAATTCATTGAGCTTCTTGACAGAAAATCATGTTGGTTTGGTGATTTTGTAGGGAATCTTTCTTCTTACAATAGATACATGTATAAAATGATACAAAATTTGGCCATGGTGGAGGAAAATTTAGTTTTATCTTACACTGTTCCTGTTATTTTAACACATTTCAAGGCCAGGTATAATGTTGGATTTAAGACTCTGCAAGAAATAATTTAGAATTTAAAAGAGGACCGTAACAGAAGACAAATGTGACAAATATGCCGGAATCATTCCTTAGTATTTGAACAATTGATAGAGATGTAAGCATTGAGTTTCCAACTTCCTTGATTTCCTGTAATGGTTTTCAAATTATACTCGCCTCTCTTCTAAGAATATATTACTTCAAAAC
>JAUMTS010029799.1:0-11266 GCA_032273385.1 Ophiopholis aculeata | reverse complement strand
GTCTAAGGGAACTGCCAGTGGATGAAAAGGGGACTCTTAGGGAACTGCCAGTGGATAAAAAGGGGGCTTAGTGAGCGGCGAGGAGGCATGAAAAGACACCCTTCAGGGCCGCACATACCTATACCACCTTTTCAACTGAGTACCCCCTCCCCGGGACTGGATGTCCATCTGTCATGTCTGTAAATAATTCCCAATGTAATCTAAAGTAAGGTGTGTTTTTAAAGATACCTATCATCAAGATCAACAGCACCTTTGAAAGGATTATAAGAAATTGTGCTATTTAAGTCCCAAATATTATTACAAATGAATGCTTGCATTTGAAATTGCAGGTCTTCACCGGAAATACAGACGGGGACACTGTTGTTACCAACTACTTCCCCTGGCCAGTTCAGACAACTTACATCCGGATATGCCCAAATGAGTGGGAAGGACATTGCTGTATGAGATTTGAAGTTCTTGGTCATCAAGGTGAGCCCGCTTTTTATATGGAATACACCCCTTCACAGTTACGGCTGCCATTTTAAATTGCGAGTAAATTAATGTTTTCATTATATTAATCGTTATTACGCGTGCTGTCGCGCCGTGTGGCATTTAGCACAGTGGAAAGGCAGGCGTGTCAACTTAGTTTATTTTACTCGCAATCGCCATTTTAAATTGCGAGTATAATTAATCTTTCTAATGATACGCATGTCATAGAAGTGGAATTTTGATGCCATTTTTATGGCTGTCATTGTCGGTTTGACGATCTAAATGAGCGATTGACAACCAATTTTCTAGGTAATTGGGTTCTTCAACATAATTGGAAAACACAAAAAACAAAGTGTTTTTGATGTTTTGAGTAATTTTGCGATCTTTTGTGCAAAATGGAAAATGCAAGATTTTTAAATATGAAAAGCGAGAATCACGCTGTGATTTGCGAGATTTCGCTTTTTCCCCGGAAGCTTACTGTTAGGACAATATAAATTGGTGATCGGATCGGCCGATGTAAGAAAGAACTAATCGGAGATCAGTGTTTTCAGAACTAAGGTTGATTAGTTGGACACTAGTCACGGGCAATTATAAGTATTAATATTCAAATTTCTATATCTTGGACAAAACAGTTTACCACCGTGTGTGACTTGCAAGTGTATGCATAATACGAAACACAACGCAATTGGTGAACACAACAAGCAGCAAAAAGCGGGAAACATGATTGGTTACTTTTGAAAAGGTCACGTCAATGCTACATGTACACAACGCCGGGTCTCACACTTGATGTACGCAATGGCTGCATTCATTCATCTTGTTGTTTGGATGAGAAATGAAAATTCCAATAATAAGTGTGTTGTCCTGTGCTTTGCTATGGAAGTCACAGCCTTGACAATGGATGCATACTGTACTGTGATCATGGTGGAAAAAATGTGGAATTTGGGAAGCTCATTCCCAGGAAATTTAACCAGTTGGAGGGAAATTGTGACTTTTCATAAAGAAAAGAATAGAATAACAAATAATAGTAAATTTGTGACTATCTTCTCAGGAAAAATATATATTGACTGATTGACCATGCACATGCGTGGGTAATGCGCGTGTAGGCCGTGTAGAGTGTGCTGCGTAACAACTGTACAATTAACGCATACACAAATTTCCATGAGCATAAATAGAGTAACATCAAGCACTGACAACAATGAATCAATAGAATGTGTAAACCTTCTATTTGTGCATGGCCTTGTTTCCTGAGACAAGTGTGTAAGTCTCAGCTTGTTTCATCCAGTCCACTATTTGCAATTCAGTTACCTCGCTAAATGTATACATGAATACATTATTCACTGTTTTCATTGCAATTCGAGAGTGAGTATACCTTAGTTTCGTCTGTTTCCCTTTTTTGAGGAGTTGCCTATCTAGCACAATGCCGAGAAGGATGTCTAGATTTTATGCAAAATAGGCATGTATCTTGCTTTGCCCTGGCAGTATGTCTGGTCAACTCAATTTGTGTGTCATCATTCATGAAAGTGAGAGGCTTTCCCCAATCACGTGATGAATTTGGAAAAGCCTCTATTTGCCCAATTTAATTATTTTAAAGGTAATTTAAATGGGTTTATCTTTTTTTAAGGAAAGTTTCTGTTAGATCTTGTATTGTTTTATGTTCTTATATACACACTGGTAAGGATGAACAAGTTGTCATACAATAAGGAAGAGTAAATGTTATCACACCTTAACATTTGTTTGTAAACTCATTTTTGGAAACACTGACAGAAAAATAATGCCATCCCTTTGTAATCTTGGGTTACAGCGAGAGACGGAATAAGCAATTGAAATGTGAAGTCAACAAGCTGTCAGATTTATCCAGCGCTTGTTATTGCTTCCCTGGTTTATGCAAATAGGCTGGCCTAGTTTTGTATCAAAAAACAACTTTAAACTGAAAAAAAAAGAAACTATGATGAGCAGAGCCTCTGCCATGAGTTGCATTGTATAACATTGATTTCATGTTCAGATTTGCTGTATACATTTATTTTTTAGTCATACACCTTGATTGTGGTCTAGTCATTAAAAAACATGATCAGCTCATGAACATGAGTTTTGAGATGTGTCACAATTAATGGATGTGGGTGGTTGAGTCATAGTGCACATTAATGATGTGTGAATAATGATGACATGATGTATTAAAACATTGAGACACGGGTAAACCTGATTGTGAATAATTAGCTGAGTGATAAATTTATTACGTGAAAGTAGTAGGTTTGTCTAGTGTGTACAGACACTCCCGAGTCCTGACGGAAAGCAGATGGTTTACTTGATGTGCGTGAAAGAATGTTATGTCTGTCAGAATGTCATCAGCATGTATTATGTAGTTAGGGCTAGTAGAATTCCCAATTATGAAGATAGCACTTGACAGCTGCTGAAAGTAGCATCTGCTATCTACTGAAGATAGCAGCACCTCAGTTTCCTACTGAAGTACAGCAGCTATTATCTGAAAGTATAGCACATTTGCTATCTACTGAAGATTGCAGCACCTAAGTTTCCTACTGAAGTACAGCAGCTGTTATCTGAAAAAATAGCACATTTGCTATCTACTGAAGACTGCAGCACCTCAGTTATATTGAAAATACTAAATACAGCTCTGTTATAATATCACATTTGCTGTCTCATTTGATGACATAAAGATGATAGATTCTGTTATATATGTGCTATATTTGAGATCCATCTGCTGAAGATTTGTCTGCACCTGTCTGAAGATAGCACATCGCATGACTACCCTGATGACTACTGAAGATAGTATATCACAGCTACTAGTCCAATAAGTTTGGATAATTTGACACATAGGATAATAATAGCAAAGTTTGTTATATTTTCCTCTCTTTTTTGCAGACTCTGTAGATCACCTCATTGCTAGCAGTACTTTGTGCCTTACACAATAATCAGCAAGACTCTACTTTGAAGTCAAGTTTTCTTCACTATTTCAACAACTCAGCACATAAATACACAATGCCTTCAGGTAAGGGTTGCTTTAACAAAGTGCCTAAGTGTTTTTTCATATTGATGTCGTCTACATTTTTCACGACCATTGTATTTTGTCAGTTACTGTGTTTTATGTGAATCCTGAAATATTTATGGATTTTGTTGTGTTTTTTAGTCCTAGATTGACCAATTTGATTTTACCAAAAGACGTTACAAGTAGGGTCCGAATTTGATGGTATAGCATAGCTAAATGCTCCACAATTTGTGACAATTGCTACACAAATTTTAGCTTGTATAGCAGTTTTTACAATGTTAAATCATATATACAAACATAAAACTTATTATGAATTGGCACAAAATCGCTATACAA
The DNA here is from genome assembly GCA_032273385.1 of Ophiopholis aculeata. NCBI lineage: Eukaryota > Metazoa > Echinodermata > Ophiuroidea > Amphilepidida > Ophiactidae > Ophiopholis > Ophiopholis aculeata. The sequence goes on along the minus strand of JAUMTS010029799.1, from coordinate 7,461 downwards.
TTTTTTCAAACGAATTCGCATCATGGTTACAAGTCAATTTTGTTAATACAGGTCTTTTGGGTTATGGTACTAATGGTTCATCGTACATGTACTTCATGTTATTTACTGGGGTTAGCTTGTTTCATTCAGGTCAGTTTTATTTAGGGTCTGTTTGCTTTATTTTGTTTTACAGTACTTAATATTGAAATTGAGACCACCAAAAAAAAGTTTGATAATCTTGCAGAGTTTGTCTTTTATTATTTCAAACTAGAGGCTCAGTCACATCTATAGCGTACTTCCAATCAGTTAATTTAAAATCTTGGGGTCAGTTTATGCAGGCCTTTGTATTGAACTCGCAAGCAACATTTCAATCATTCTATTTCTTTTGGACCTGATATGTTGAGATAAGAGTTGACAATGACATGCAGTATTATTCTAAATAACTGAATTGTAGCACATGTCTTATGCTGTCTATAGACAGATTAGTGGGTTTTTTGGTACATGACTAGTTTGGCCTAGGGTAGATGTTATTTTCCCCCTGGGTGTAGGACCTGCACTTTTTAATGATAAAGGTGAGGAGATATAAATGAAGAACTTTGTGATACGTAAGAGCCCTTCAAACAGTGAAAAACACATCTTTATCGCGTATTTCAAGCCAACACTGAACATGAGCACTGTGTTCCTTCAAATGCATACATCTCAAGCAGCGATGAACATGCTGTGTTCCTTCAAACACATTAAAGATGAGTTACCATGGTTACCAAGATATGTTACCATGGCAATGGGGAGACAGACTATCCCAGCAGGCAGATGTGTACATAATATTAATAGCAAGGGAGTGAGCGGGGATTTTTGCAAATCATGTCTGAATGTCAAGGAGAAAATTGTACACAAGTATCTAGCCCTAAAGTCTGGATTAGTAAAGCAGCTGTGGCAAACTATAGAATTACAGTTTTTATGACAGAATTTTGATTTGAATAACGATGATTCTCTGATTTGTGACAAGGTTTTAATCACAACCAAGCGAAATCAGGCAGAGTTGTAAGTGGAGAAATAAGCAAAAAAGTTATCTTGGGGTTATGTTGGTCAATTTCATGTACATACCTCATCTGTTACATAAGTTTTTCAAAATTAATTACACAAATTTGTTTGAAATTTGATTAGCAAATTTTTAGAACATTTTTCATAATTTGATATTAACATTTAGAAATCAAAAGGCCTTCGTGGGATGAATTCATTCAACTTGTTTACTGAACACTAAAATCTTGGAAAGTAATTTTAAAACGCTATTTTCTTTCCTTTTAATGTGTGTGAATGAGAAGCATGGATAACATGATTAACCCGGGGCCACTGAACTTGCTGAGAAGGTCATTACTCATCTATAACCTATTCTGTCTCGCTCGCTTCCTCTTCCCCCCATCATCGTCTCTCTCTTTCACTCTCAATGCATTTATTTATTAACTACTTCTCAGACGACTAGTGTAGGGTGTGTCTAAGGCAGCCCTGTTCAAGGAATTGAAGTATTATGAAAGCCTCGCGACACTTCCGGGATTGTTTGTAACCATGCTAGAATATCACTTGTAGTTGTACAGCCATGCCCATGTAACGAAACGACAAATAACATTTTAAAGCATATATACAACTCAGTGTGCCAAACACGTTTATACATTGTACATTGTAATTCTCCATATTTCAGTGATGTTACAAGCAAAGTGTTGCTGATTGTTATCGGATTTGAGGGTTGAATGTCCTCCTCATAAAATGATACAATTATATCCTGCTAATTTCCCTTGATGTGCAACGTGATCAGGCGTTCTGATGTACAATTAGGGATGTGAGAAATTGATTTATTCTGTCATCTGATCATTGATGCAACTTCAACGTCAGGGCTTTCAAAATGATGCACTAATATTTGTGTGTGTGTGTTATTTAGTTTTGTTTTTCATCGGGATTAACAATACTCTTGGCAGGCTTCCTGTACTGCTGTTTGCTTACTAGTCTGCATTTATGGCAAGATTATTCAGTTTCATTTTTGATCCCTCCTGAATTCATTCTGTACTGATAACAAATTGTGGCTTTAAAGGGACTAAAAAAATGGTTTATTTCAACCAAGCTTGTTAAATACCAATTGCCATGCATAAAACTGAGTTAAATTAGTTTGTGGATTAGGAGCATTGTAATTTAGGATGCAGTCCCCAATAATTTGGCTAATTGATAAAGTCTTATGAGTATGGAATATTAGTAAGTCATTGAAGTGGACATTGGCAGCATGATCAAAGAACAGGTGGTAAAAACATCATGGTCATTGAATGGGTCAGCAAAATGATTAAATTCTGAACCTACAGAAACCATGTGAGCAAATTTAATTCAGGTTTAGACAATAATGTTAAGTGGCTCCATAGGTAAATTAAAAAGACATGTTCACATTCTTTTTTACTTCAAATGTAGAGCAATCATCTTTCAAAGTGAAAATGTCAAGAAGGACATCAACATTTTGAAAAATGTGACTGTTTGCATAGTGTACCACATTGCAAAGCTGAACTGGGTCAAGAAGGCGTAGGCAGGGTTCCTTGTTTGGAAAAATGTTCTTTAATAAATGGCACTAAAATTGGGGTAAAACAACATGTGAACTTAAACAACGAGAAAATTAAAGCACTTTATTGTGGGAAAAAACATGGAATATTGGTAAACTTGCAAGTTCATACAGGAAAATGTGTTGTGCTTGTGTGTTTTCCTTTAAAAGCAAGCCGTGGTTATGACTTGGCATGTGACACACCTCGCTGTCTAGTCAGGCCCTTACGTAATTCAGACATTTCACGGATCGCAGCAAGATCAAGTTAAATAAAACGAGGGACCCATTGATTATATTATGCTAGTGACAGTTTAGTTAGGGTGTTTTCCCAATCGACTGTCCATGTGCAATGAATTTTCTAAGATGGCACAAATAAATGCATCATGTATCATGATCAGTCAATATTGGACGAGACTGTCTAGGGCCGGATAAGACTGTCTGAAAATGCTAAATGCCTTTATTATTTTTAGCTCATGAATCTCAAATGAGTATTAAGAACAGTTTGTAAAGTAATGGAAGATTTATATTATAATTGCATTAAGAATGAATTTGTGTATACATGTTGAAAAGGCAACATGATATTTCAATTTAAGCTTTATCGCAAATAGGTAAAAATCTATTATCCTATTATGATGCATCGTGGGATACAAAAGAGGGCAAAAATTGCCACCTTTTGTATCCCACAATGCATCAGAATAGGATAATCAATAGATTTTTACCTATTTGCGATAAAGCTTATGAACATGGTCACCTAAATGTTAGCTGCTGAATGCTGATACAGGTTCTCAACATTATTTGCCATATCCAATGTGCTACATTATGGGAATTAAAAGGAGGCATCAGCATTGCAGCATGGATTTGCGCTGGGAAAATCAATTTCTGATTTTGCTCGTCTATCAAGACCTGTAGCATTTTTAGTGATTTAAAAAGATGGTATTGTACACTGTTCTCGAAAATGAACTTCATTTCAGTGAGATAAATTAATATTAAATGTTAATGTTATCTACTGAAGATAGTTCTTGGTGGCTCCTTGCTGAGTACTGAATCTTAACATTTCAATTTTATGCTTTGGGTAAGAATTGTAAATGTGCTGTGTACTACATTTACTATCTACTGAAGATAGCAATATTTGATATGAGCATTGTGATAGATAATGCCATTATTAAGATTTAATTTTCTTCTGCAAAAGTAAATCTCTTTTTATGTATTCTTCGACCACACGCTTTACTAATATTCTGTGCACAGAGAAACCAGGTATGTAGAAGAGGATTTTTCTTGTCATCTGTGAAAATGACAAAGTTCTTCTAAGATGGCACATTGATTTAATCTTGTTTACAGCATGAATTCTGGAGTTTAATTCGATCATCATCTATAGATCCTAAAGCTATTTATAGGACTATTGAATTAGTGTTTCTGTCCTTCCATCCATAATGCCTGGAGATACTCTTGTACTTTCAATAACTTTGGATTTTGCTGCTTGTTTACAGCATGAGTGTGAATTCATTATCTGTCATCAAAATTACACACTTTATGTATCTATATTGTTATGAATCATTTGTGATTTGTCATTGTATTTTTGATGCATGAAGTATTATTCCAAATAAAAACTAGGAGAAATATATTTAGTATTTTCTTCATTGAAGAGAGAAGGCAGTCCTAAAAAAATGAGAAAGGAAAGCACAATTTTCAGGACAATGTTCACCAAAAGATTGGTGAGAATATATAAGCAAGAAGGCAGAAGATTCAAATTTCAGGGATACAGGGCCTGTAACCTAAAATGTATCTGACATTATAATTAAGATGTATGCTCTGAGTCTGATAGTGATGGTAATGCATAATGTTAGAATATGGAACAAACAGTGCAGAACTACTTTTGTAATGTACAAGGGTGTGATCAACAAGATCAAACGCCTTCGAGAAGATGTAGAACTACAGATCCGAATGGATGGGATGTCATTTCCAGCCAATAGGCGTCTGACAATGCACGCTGCGTTATGATGATATAGGCCTATAATCAGGCAACAAAACACACATGAGAGTAAACAAGGCATTGCACAACATTAAATAACTTCATAAGCGTGCATGGAGAAACGCCATTTAACCGAAAGTGACACCACACCCATTCTGATCTTGGGATACACTTTATTTAGGAAGACATGTTATTGATTGCAAGTGACCCATCTCCATGCCATGTCAGAGGAACTTTACTTTTAGTTGTAGATCTATGTATTTCTCTGCATTTCTTTGCCTGTGTTGTTACACACTGTTCACACATGTATGGGACCACCCCCCCCCGTTTGAAACTTACTAAGTTTTTTCTAAGCATTCAAAAATACGAAAAACATTATTATACTCACTTTGTCCATCATGTATTCAAATTATGCCAAATGTATGTCTTGCACACTCACACAGCTACAGGTAACCGGTTTCAGGTCTTCACTACAGTTGGAAGGTTTGAATGGTAAATAACCAATTTACTGATCAAATTTGTCCTGATTTTACATTTTTGCAGAAGTAAAAGCTCCTGGTGGTCTGGCTTTTGACGTAGTGGACAAGGAGGCAGTAAAGAAACGCCCTCTATCCCCGCTATCAAATAAGGGAACACCAAAGTCACTGGACGTCATCAGGAACAAATTGAAGGAAGCAGAAGAGAGGAGAAAAGTGAGAAAATGTTATGTGTTTTTTTTTCCTTAATAAAGGTATGGGTGGATTAATTCTACTCATAGCAGGGTACATTCACGGAAGTAACTCCTGAACCAAAGATCTCCTTCATCAAATTAAGTCACGTTTATATGCAACATTGGCTAATTTATTCAAAAGTGCATAACAATAATTTAATAGTACTTATGCTAAATATACAGCAGCACCAACAAAATGTGGATGTTCTCTTTGTGAAGTGACAGTTGAGCATAATTTGATGAATGTAACATTTAATCGCTGGCATCGTAACAAGGCGCATGCATCATCTAATGAATGCGCAAAGGCTGCTTTGCACATCGCATGTCTTATGGCTGCGCACAAGCCATAAATCCAAGCTCGTTCACTTCTAAGATTAAGTGAACCAGAGAATATAGAGCATCCAAAGGATTTTACCACAAAACGCCGGTTTCAATGTGTATTTAAATTTTCTCTGGTCTTCGGATTTCTACATTTGATTAACAATTTAGGTAAAGGTGGATTTAAAAAAAAAATCAAGTAAACATAAATATTCATCTACTATATGTATCTGTAAAATTTGGTGAAATTAATAATATTTCTTATATTTTCTCTTGTCAGTCCCTTGAATTTTCCAAACGAGAGAAAGCAGAAAAACACAACAAAGATGAGCTGAAAGAAAAACAAAGGAAGGCCGAGGAACTTGAAAAGAAATTCCAGGAGGCAGCTAAAGAGGATCTTGAAAAGAAGATGACCAAGGCGGAGTTACTCCTGAAACAAGAGCAGGAAAAACGCCAACAGAAAATCCAACAGCAGGTATGAAATCAGCTTGATAACTAACTGGCTAGTCTTGCAATTTAATAACCAATATGGACAATGCTGAACAGGCCTGTAAACTTCTGAACATATTGAAATTTGGAGGGACATTTGGTCTCTAAAATAATTGTGGAAAATTCAAGGGAAAATTTTGCCATCCTGTGGATGAGGGAATTTGTTTGTGTTCCTGTGAGATATATACTTTTTCCAGTTCTGAATTTTCGAAACTTCACAGGCTTCTGAAACTGAAATTGCTGTTTCTATGTTAAAATCGGTGGTAAATTATGTCCATGTAGGATTGATTTTATGAAATGTCAGAAATCCGAGTTCGGTATAACAGAAAGTTTGTATTTTAACCCATCCATGCAGTAAGATTGGTAATTTCCAGGAATCAATATTGAAATTAAGAACTTTGACACAAACAACTTTTTTTTAGAAAATGTTCCAATTTGCTTTGACATTATTTTATTCCCAAATAATGCTGGCCAGCAAACCTAAGTAAGGTTGTGCATGCATTACAGAACATGTGTGAGTTATATCTAGATATTCACACACATGCACAGACTAAACCTTATTTTTCAGGCAATACTTCACATCACACACAGATCTGCTGCTTGCTGTTTGTTAGTAAGAAAATGTATGTAAGCATTGAGGGGAGTGGTGATTTTAATAAATAATGCAGTTATCGGCACAACATATGCAATCTTACAGCTTAGTACTATTAAAGTACTACTCTGACAAAAATCTGTTTGCAGAGATGTTTATAAAAATTCCTGTACAGATTTACAGATCCAAATACCTAAATTGTGGATTAGTAGCAGCACTGTTTCCCTTTAGGTATCACAGTTGCAGGTATTATGGAAATTAAGTTATATTGCATACATTATGAACAGATTGGGCTTTTATTATTGATCATCTTGAGTATACACTGTCTGACTGTTTTTTTCTGCAAGCAGTAATTACATTGCTGCCAGCCGGGAAATTGTAATACTGCTTACGGCGCCATAATAAATTACCATTGATGTGTCAATTGAAGCGCACCGATTAAGATATGCGTGATGAACCATGAGCTTCCAAGTCAAATGCAATGTGATGTGAGAATGGGTGATTGATGTATGTATTGGGCACTGTTTAGTATTTCCATACTTATGTTGTGTTTTCAAATCTTGGTTGGAGGGTGAAATTCCAGGTGGCAACCCATAAAAATGACAAATGAAATTAAAAAGGCAATCACAATATATTTTTAGAACTAGTCCCGTTCCTCGGATCGCTGTCCCCCAAGTGATCGCGAAAGTATCAAGCGAGGCGGAGCCCAACCAATATGATGAGAATAGCAGCCCTAAACTAGGGCTACAATTACAGCACTCTATAAATTCTACAAATCCAGTCAATAACTTCCCTGACTCCCCCTTTAAAGACCTTAAACATGTTCCTCATGA